>BQNB010105877.1:0-23510 GCA_026074375.1 Tanacetum coccineum | reverse complement strand
AAAATAATTACTAGATGTGTAAATTGATTATTCTCCAGATTTTGCCTTTTAAACAATCAACTACAAATCTAAATAATCCGACAAATTATTAATCTCTAAACCTTTTATAAATCTACACTTAATTCCCAATTCACAAATATCATTTAACAAGCACTAATAAAACTACTTGCTACTCATAATAATCAAATAAGTTAAGCAAAACATGTTAATTCTAAGCTACACTATTTAATTGAAAAATGATAGAAAATTAGACCGAATTGAAAAGACGCAAGTAAACAATAACACCCGATTTAATAAACTAAAGAAAATACTCAAGTTTGTCAAACTTAAGATAACCCATAAGCTCCTCGCCAAAGTGTTGAACCGAATTCATCATCACAAATCAAACAATGTTAAGACAAATTTATATAAACTAATAAACTTTTAACTCTATTTTTTTAAAAACTTTTCAAAAACAAAAATATTAAAACAATTTTACTAAGAAAACATGATTACTGTTTTTAAATGAAAACAATTTGGGCCAAGCCCAATTTCTAAAATTGCTTACGTCTGTGTTTTGTAAAAGAGAAAAAAAAACGTTTTTTTTTAAATTTTAATTACAAATTAAGGTAGTAAACGTAATAAGCTAAAAAGTGACAATAAGCAAATAAGCAATTCGAATAAGCTAGTAAATACCTTATTTGAATCCTATAAGATAAAGAAAAGCTATAAAAGCTAGATTTACTCCAAAAAGCTCAACGATGAATAAGCTAAGGATAAGCTTATCCAAATAAATAAGCTAGGAGAACGGGATCGAAATAAGCTAGAAAAACTTATTTGAACCAAAGAAAAGAAAAGAAAATAAAAGAAAAGTACAAGGAATAAGCTAGAAGCTACTTTGAATATATAAGCTTAAACCTCAATCGAATAAGCTCTAAGATAAGCTTATACGAATATGAGAATAAGCATAGAAAATAAGCTGAGAAACAGCTTATTCGATAAGAAAAGAAGACAAGGAAAAAAAAAAGCAATCTAAATAAGCACCTCAAGTAATAAATCACCAAACCATCTTTATTAATAAGCAAATAAGATTTTTAACAAAATAAGCTGAAAATAAGCTTGAGATAGCTTTTACATTAATACTAATAAGCTAAAAAGACATTAAGAATAAGCTAGAATCTACACTACTTTATTTTTTATTTTTTTATCCTAAAAACTAACTCTCCAAATGTGGGGGAACGATCCCTTTTTATATCAATCTCCCAAGGGCAGTTGTGAAATATAGCTACTAATCATTTGAGCCAATGATTGCTTCCCATTCTCGTCACATAGATTGTATGCTTCATAAATGAAGATCCAGCGGCTTAGGAAGAGACACGTATCTATTTTGAAAAGCTTAATTCATACGCATTCTTTTTGGACTGTTGGATCAATTTGCTTGTAACTGAAATGAAATTTTGAGTTTTTACAATTTGGCTCCCCACATGGCTTCACCTAATTTGCTTTCACATTCCATAGTGCATGGTCACGTGACCACCATTTCATTTAATTTCATAGCACATGCTACGGATGTCAGCATGACATCACCCTTCTTCAAATCAATTTTTATTATTTGGGCTATTTTTGGTTTTAATGAATTGGGCTTGGGCTGGTCCGGCCCATTAAGTGGGTTACGGGCTGGCCCAATAAAATTCGAGGGCACCGTTGAATTCATTTTCTCGTGCTCTTTCCACTGGTATGCTCGGGAACTTTTCACGACTTCATCTTAGCTTGAGTAATAATTAAACTTGACCAAATTGAGCCCGATAATTCCCGTTTTTGCATCATTTTCAATCATTTTACCTGCAAGACATAAAAATACCAAACAAACATATTTGCAAGATAATAAAGCATATTTTAGCATTTTTAGTCTAATTAATAGTGTTTTCCGGGTTATAAATGATGTGTATTTTAGCAAACATCAATGACATTCTAAAAACTGCATTTAGAACTCGTTATGGACATTTCGAGTTCACTATAATGCCCTTTGGTCTGACTAATGCCCGAATGGTATTTATGGATTTGATAAATAGAGTTTGTTGACCTTATCTTGATAAGTTTGTGATAGTGTTTATAGACGATATCTTAATCTACTCTAAGACTCGAAATGAGCATGTAGAACACTTAAGGTTAGTCTTGGGACTGCTCAAAAAGGAGAAACTATATGCCAATTTTTCTAAGTGTGAATTCTGACTAAGAGAAGTGCACTTTCTTAGGCATGTGATAAATGGTGATGGGATTCATGTAGACCCTAGTAAGATTGAAGCTGTTAAGAATTGGAATGCCCCCAAAACTCCGATTGAGGTTCATTTGTTCTTAGGATTGGCTGGATATTACCGTAGGTTCATTGAGAACTTTTCAAAGATAGCTGAGTCTCTTACTATCTTGACTCAGAAGTGTAAGGTTTTCGATTAGGGTGAGGAACAGGAATTGGCATTTCAAACCTTGAAGGATAAGTTGTGTAATGCACATGTTCTAGCTCTCCCTGATAGACTGAAAGACTTTGTGGTATATTGTGAAGTGTCCAAGATAGGACTAGGCTGTTTGTTAATGCAAAGAGGTAAGGTGATAGCCTATGCATCTAGGCAGTTGAAAATTCATGAGAAGAATTATACTACCTATGATTTGGAATTAGGTGTGGTCGTGTTTGCACTTAAGATCTGGAGACATTATCTGTATGGGACAAAGAGTGTCATCTATACGGATCATAAGAGTCTTCAGCATATCTTTAGTCAGAAAGAGTTGAATATGCGACATCGTTGCTGGATACAGTTGTTTAGTGATTATGACTGTGAAATTCGCTACCATCCTGGTAAGGCGAATGTGGTGGCTGATGCTCTGAGTAGGAAGGAAAGAGTAAAGCCTAAGAGAGTTAGAGTTATGAATATGATCCTTCAGTCAAGTATCAAGGATAGGATACTGGCGGCTTAGAAGAAGGCTGTGGATGAATTTGCAGGATTACAGAAAGGTTTGGATGAGATGATAGAATAGAGAAGTGATAGGACTTTGTACTACTTGGACCGAATATGGGTACCTTTGAAGGGTGAGGTGAGAACTCTGATAATGGATGAAGCCCATAAGTCAAAGTACTCTGTATACCCAGGAGCTGATAAGATGTATTATGATTTGAGAGATAGGTATTGGTGGCCTGGAATGAAAAAGGATATAGTTGAGTATGTTAGTAAGTGTTTGACTTGTTTAAAGGTTAAGGCTGAGCATCAAAGGCCATCTGGCTTGCTCCAGCAACCTGAGATTCCCGTATGGAAATGGGAAGGAATAGCTATAGATTTTGTGACTAAGTTGCCTAGGACTAGTAGTGGGCATGACACAATCTGGGTCATTATGGACCGATTGACTAAGTCTGCTCATTTTTTACCCATGCATGAGGATTATAAGATGGAAAGGTTGACTAGATTGTATTTAAATGAGATAGTTTCTAGACATGGTGTGCCAATCTCGATTATATCAGATCATGATTCTTGATAGTCGTTTCACATCAAGGTTTTGGCAGTCAATGCAAGAGGCATTAGGAACTCGTTTAGACATGAGTACGACTTATCACCCTTAGACCATGGTCAGAGTGAGCATACTATTCAGACTTTGAAAGACATGCTTAGAGCGTGCGTCCTAGACTTTGGAGGAAGTTGAGATTTTCAAACTTCCGTGGTTAGAGTTTCGTAATAACAATAGTTATCCAACCTAGTGTGAGAAGTGCTTCCGTTTGAGGCATTATGTAGAAATGTCATTCGCGCAATTTATGTGGCTTAGTTGAGAAGTCAATTAATAGGACCTGAGTTAGTGCAAAAGACTACTAAGAATATCTCACATATTAAGGATATACTTAAAGCTGCGCGTGATCGTCAAAAAGTTATGCTGATAAGAGGAGGAAGCCTCTAGAGTTTAGTGTAGGTGACTATGTCTTGCTCAAAGTGTCGCCTTGGAAATGTGTAGTATGAAGTTAGCACCTATATTTGTTAGACCGTTTGAGATTATTAAGAAAGTAGGCCCTGTGGCCTATCGATTAGATTTTCCTGAAGAGTTGAATAGTGTTCATGACACGTTCCACGTATCAAACCTTAATAAGTATTTGGCTGATCCAACACTACAAGTGCCTTTGGATGAGATTCGAGTTGATGCTAAGTTGAATTTTGTAGAATAGCCTGTGGAAATTTTGGAAAGAGAGTTTAAGAAGTTGAAGCGTAGTAGGATTGCCATCGTCAAGGTTCGGTGGAATTCGAAACGTAGCCCTGAATTCACGTGGGAACGTGAAGATCAGATGAAGTTGAAGTACCCACATTTGTTTAGTGATGTTAGTATTTGAATTTCAAGGACGAAATTCTTTTAAGGGGGTAGAATGTAACCTTTGCCCTTTTTGTGTTCTGAATATTTCATTTATAGTCCTTTGACTATTTGACTTTTGTTAGTTTATTCAGATTTGGTACCGTGTTGACGGTGATGATTTTTATGAGAATTGTGATAAATTTTGGTTTATTGTGATTAATAATCCCTTTTGGAAGGTATTATTGTATTATTTGTATTCAGGGTGGTTTCACCCGTGAATTTTAAGAAATGCCAAAAAACGAGTCGGACACGCCCGTTAATGTCCAAATGAGATTTGAATGGTTTAAAGTGTAAATATGTCGTGTAAATACTCTAGGTTAATGGAAAAGTATTTTTAAAGTGAATAAAAATGCTAATTAACTTTGGGGTAAATTTTACGGTTGAGTTTTATGAGTATTTAAGTGATCCTGACACGAAAAGAAAGGCCCAAGACCCCATAGGATCCCATGGCCGGATAGATGACAAGAGGAGGGGACATGGTGGCTTAATTTTAGCTAACTTGTCTAAGGTTGTACATAAGATGCTTTTTTCCCATAATCCTTATCATTTCATATAAAAAACACACATAAGTGTGTGTGTGTGTGTATAGTGTTCGTCCGCCACCTACCACCACAATCCACCATAAATTTTCCATCTTTGATTGAGAACGTGATATTCTGGGTTGATACAAGTGTTTGGGTGTTCATTTAAACAACGTTTGGGTTGTCCAGTTCGTGTTGAAATATATATATTTTTGAAGATTTTCTTGTAAGTTTTCAAATTTAAATTTTGTTTGTCCTTTTGGGTTTATTTTGATGCATAGATGTTAGTTGTACAAGTTGATCATTGTGAAAATCAATTTTTAAAAACGAAATGAATGAAAAGAGGGTGTTTGGTTCGTTGGATGTAAAAAAGAAAATAAGGGTTTTTGTAGTTTTGATGTTGTGGTCGTGATGGTTGAATAATATATGTTGCTAGATAGCTTATTTTTTATAGTAGCTTGTATAGCTTATTCGGGCTTATTTTTAAGCTATTTCTTGGCTTATTTTGGGCTTATAAGCCACGAAAATTCCTCAAAATCACTAGGAAAGTGATTTTGACTATTTTGTGTTATGGCGTATGTTTGTGGACTATTTTTGAGGCTTATGGTAGTAACCAAATGCGATACGTAGCTTACTAGCTTATTTTTAAGCTTAATATACGTATTTTTGAGCATATGGGCTCACGGCCCAATAAGTCCATTTAAGCCGTGGCTTAATGGGAGGGCTTATTGTGGTCCGGATTATTTTCTACTTATTAGTATATGCTTATGTATGTAAATGGACCTTGATTTTGGACTTGGATCGTATTTTGGACTTATAAATATCTTAATGGACCCTTATTGGGCCTTAAAGCCCAATAAGCGATATTTAGTCGTTATGAGAGTTTTGATGGACTTTTGAAAGTGAAAATGTGTTTACGAAGTGATATTGAACGATATTTTAGGAAAAACGTTTAGTAAACGTTAAAGATTGAGATTTTTGGAATTTTGTCGAAAAGTGTCGAATTGGTAAAAAGTGTTGAAAATAACGTCTGACCTTAGAAAATGTTTGTAAAGATCGAAACAGGTCATGTCAAAATTCATAAAAGTATACAATAAGTTTTCATAAAAACATGAATTTTGATTTTGAATAATAAAATATTATTTAATTATTTTATTTATTTAATAAATTCACTAAAGGACGAAAAATATATTTTTTCTCAAAACTCCTCGAATATGTTTACTATGAGTAAACGTTTTAATTTCAACCATATTATGAGTGTTTTGAGGTGACCAAGGTTACGGAATAGACTTATCGAAATATATTTATAATTATTAATTATAAATATTTACTTATATTACTTATCTATTTTCTCTAAATAGTATAAGTATGTATTATCGAGTAATAAGATTGATATGATTGTGGAGATGTGTCGTCAACCATCACACCACTAAATTGTTTTGGGTAATTGTACAACGCGTCTAAACTCTATGCATTAAACGTGAAGATTGTTTTGGAAATGGATGATTAAATTGGGACATTAACTGGACTAGGTCGTGTGCGGGCGTCGTTGCATTTGCTATGTGATTGAGATTTGGTTGCTAAAGACTTGCTTGAGGTGAGTTTTCATAGCCCTATTTTTATTGTCTTTTCCATTGAGGGAAAATGATATTCAAATGTGTTTTGAAATGTTTTGAATTGATCTGTACGAAATGTGGTTTTGTTTTTGGGACAAGTTATGTGTTTATGACTGCTATGTGAAATATTTAAGTGTTGTAATGATTTTTGAGCAAGATTGGGTACCCTACTAGTATTTGTAGATTACAGGAGTGGATATAGGTACGCCTACCCATGTTTGTGTGAGGTCCTGTCCCCTAATTTTAGTGCTACAGCTGTAGGGGCCCTTAAGATGCGTAAGTGACAATATGATTTGTTGATTAGCGGTGATGCTAAAGGTTGATTTGCATATATTCACTGTCATATAGCACTATTGTCCACTGTTTGAAATATTGGCATAACTTTTGGGTTTAAGGTCAAACCTACGAGCTCACCAACATATTGTTGACCTTTTCGAGTATCATTTTCAGGTGAGTGAAAGAAGAATATTTTTGGTGATTGTGATAGCAGCTTAGAAGTATCCCGAGTGGAATTTCATATGAAGTATTGCTTGCTTGTTGTTTGATTTTAGTATTTGGATGTTTTGGATTAAGTTTGGATTATGGACCCCTGTGCGGGCATTCGAATAATTGTAAGAGATTGTGCATATTAAGTTACGAATTGGGACATCACTAACAACGAGAGTTTTGTTCGAGTTGATGGTCTTCCGAGCACTGGAGTTTATGCATTTGTAGTTTTCTCTATTTTGTATCTGGTTATGATTGATCATTATGTTGCATTCCTAAGTTTTCGCCATTGTCAGGGTGTGACAATGTAGTTTTATTTATGGACTACGTCGTAGTTAAGACCTGCAAACATTAATCATCATTAAAACATGTTAGAAATTTACAAAACCATGTCATCTTAGTAAATAAAATTTGTGGGTGTATTCACTAGAAACCCTTACGAGACTTTACTCGTCCACTCGGGCCGCCGAGTGGTTGAAAAGGCTTGTTGCATACGCTAAATGCAACCGTGATTCCTATGAAAGTGAGTTAGTTTTCCATATTTTGTAATTATGATAATGCTTTAGGTTTGTTAAGTGATTTTAGGGACACGATTAGCCCATGTCATATAGCTCTGGTTATGCAGAGCAATACTTAGGGGAGTCTTTCTTTATAATTCTACTCTCATTTCCTTAAAATGTACAATAGGGACATTGTACAAACCAAGTTAGGGGATGGGAGTATAACTACCACTTGACCTATATTTGCCTTTAATTTTCTAGTTTATTTTGAAATTTTTTGCCATTTTCAAAAGATTTTGACATGTTTTTCAAAACCAAAACTAGAATAGATCTTTGTTGAGCACAAATTACCCTTGATTTCCATTGGTAAGGTTTGCCTGATATTCTGTTTTTATATATTGATACATAAATCCACCAAATATTAGAGTGTCGGTAGTATTGTAGACTTTAGAGCTTGACATGTACATCCTTTCGAGACCTAAATGAGTGATAGGGATAGATAGTTTAATAAAGGCAATATTATAGGATTTACACCCAAATTAGCCCATATGTGTATTGTTGTGTGAATTTATCGACTTATTACACTGACTTGTCAACCTCCCGTGATAAAACCCTTTGTTGCATACATTTTTAGTACAAGATACCCATAGAATAACCTATTGAGCCATTCCGTGTTTAAAACCCGCAAACTATTTATGTTTTGTATCGCCATTACACCTTAGCCTACCATGTAGTATATAGATCCACAGTTGAGGAGTTACTGGCTACTTGAATTCCTTGTTTTAGGAATCACGCTTATATGGAAGACCTATCATTGAAGACCCCCCGTATCACCAATACTTTCGATACTGCTTATCTAAAGTGAGGGGATATTCATTATTGTTATTTGCTACAGAAGTTATGTCCTGTATTGTTATCATGTATAAAAAATAGTTAGTTATAGTATTTCATTTCACTTCTATAGCATTGTTATTATTTAGAGTTGGTTATCAATCAAAACCAGCCTGCTTGTCTGAGGATTATGGAAGACTTCGAGTTGGTACGTTTGTAAACTAACCGCTTCATTGAAGGTTGGTCTAGTTTGCGTTTGCTTTATTAAATTGCAAAACTATTACATCTATATCACCGAGACTAGCCTATTTTTATGGATGATTAGATTTTTAGACTTTGAAGTTCGAGCTAACAAAAGGATAGTAGCTAGTGATGATGAAATCGTGGATTGTAGACTATTTGTTTTGTGTCTATTTTTATAAACACCAATTATATGTGCATCCCATGTCTTATCCTGCCCTTTAAGCAATTTTAGTCTTTAGCTTGCTCGAGTTAAGGAATGAGAAATCACATGTGTCTCGTTCATGGATTTAGACGAGCATGCATGGTTTTATTGCCTTTTCCGGAGCATTGGTATCGGTTAAGATCTTTCACCTGTGTTTGTCACCCATATTGCCTTTAAGATCTATTTAGACTTTAACTCTAGTTGGTGTAGCTTTGTATACTTTCCAAGCTTATGATAGAATACATGCTATGACAGTGCTATTGAGTGATCACCCTGAAATGAAACACTTAGACTAGCGAGAGTTGAGTGATTTTGATCCCCTTTTCGAGACCTAAATGGTGGGGGATATGTTTTTAGGAATCATTCTAACGGGTCTACTTGAGGGCAAGTAGAAGTCAAGTGGGGGATATTTGATAACATTAAATACTTAATACCTTTTTGTATCAAAATCCCTCATAAAACGTTTATAATTGCTCATTTGTGGTTAAAATATGCACTTAATCACTTTATATTTCATTTTCAGGAAAATATAGACGTTTGAGCAGAAAGACACAAGATTTGGACAAGAAAAAGGATGAAGTTATGTTGCTAAGTCATAACTACGGCGTAGTTACCACATTGAACTACGCCGTAGTTCCAAAGAAAAATCCATGTGTTGAAAACTAGAAGGGGGGGTTGAATAGTTTTCCCCAATAAAATTTTGATTATGTGTTTCTGGTTGATTATTTTAGATCTATTTGATTAAACAATATATAAGTAACTATGTTACTAATAAAAGCAATAACAATAAAAGATATGTGGCAAGGATATTTATAGTGGTCAGTTACAAGGTCTCCTACCTTGCCCTACTCCACTCCCCGAGTCACCTACTCAACAGTTCGAATCCACTAGTCACCAGTGCTCCTTTAACTAGCGGAGAAGCCTCACAACATCGCTTACACCTTTATAACGGTACAAAGCTAAATATCAGATTCTTCACATGGTAGAATCACGCCAACACCTATTCACCCTTTACATGATATTAAGGTATATCCTATGTTCCAACAAGAAGGAACAAAATACCTTCACACTACTTGCCCTCTACTAGGTGCCAAGCATTTACACTGAGATTTATATTATCACAACTATTTTACACAACACTTTTCTAAGTGATCCTATCACTATATGATACACATCTTGATTGAATAGGATGAATGATGCTTCAAGATCAGTAAGTAGATCTTTGTGAGATGAGACACTCTTGCCATAACGTGAGCTTGGAGAGTTGATCTCGTATGCAAAACCCGATAGAACTTCTCCTATTAAGAAATCTATCAAAACACTAAAATACAAGAACCCATGATTAAAGATCAGTTGGTAACTGAATATTGTAGAAAGGAACTATGTGAATGGATGATTAAATTAGTGAAAATGAGCTGGTATTTATAGACTTTAGTTTTACTGTTCACCGGTTCCGCCGGTTCTGTTGAGGAACAGAACCGGCCAGTTATCGAACAGAACCGGCGTACAGTAACTAAATCCGAATTTTGATTTACAAAATCTTAAGAGATCATGTGTAATCTTGTGAGATCATGTTTAGATTTGGTAAGAAAAATATGTTAACTATGATGTAAATATGTTTAAAGGTTTTTATACATTTTTATGTAAAGTGTACATTTTTATTCTAAAAATGTGTTTATGTGATTTGAGTGTAAGTGCTATAATATGAAGGATGGTTTGATGAATAGATGAGTTAGATAAACTATTGGTTTAAAACTAATGAATTTCATTTTCTACTTTCGACAAGTTTATGTTTTGTCATTAACAAAACAAAGATAGATCGTAAAATATAAATAAACGTTTTTACGGTTTATTTGTATTAACAATCTCCCCCTTTTTGTTGATGACAAAACATAAACTTATTGGAAGTAAACAATAAAATTTATAAGTTCTAAATTAGAGCTTTTTACTTCCTTCTCCCCCTTTTTGTCGAAACAAAAAGAGCGTCGAAGAAAAACTAACTCTGGAATGCAATGAGATGGAATGCTATATGAAAAAAATGGATTCTTAAAAAGAATCAAATGCAAGTGTGTAATGAACCGAGGATGACCGATCATAAAGATTGATGTAAGAGAAGCAAATTGAATACTTCCTTATGACGAAGGTACTCCCTAGATGGGATCGTCAAGGTTGCCTAATAAGGTGAGAAGAACTACACGAAAGCATGTTAGTAGTAATGCATGTATAATGAAAGAATGCAATATGAAGGATGGTCCGATAAATATCAGAATGAGATTGATCCATGAAGAGTCCATTTCATGGCTCCCCCTTGACGAATGCTCCCCTAGATGGGAACGTCAAGAGTTCTAAATTGTAATATGTTAGATTAAGAGGAACAATATGCTCCCCCTTAGTTGATGAAAACCTATAAAACATGTTAACTTAAGAGTTTTAAACAAATTAATGTAATAAAAGGAAATTTGGAGAGATTCTAGAAGGCCGGTTCCGGCGGTTCTGTTTCCAGAACAGAACCGGCTTTGCAGCCAAACCAAACCAGCTGACTTGCACACAAAGTCAGCACAGACCAAGCTTTAGCAGGAAGCACTTTAGTTTAAATATCAATACAATATTCAGCTTTAACAAACAAAGAGAACAATGATTCAAACACAAGATCAAACCCAATGATTTAAATAAAGATCCATAACCAAACAAAGGATCAATCACAAGATAATCAAAGGATTAACACAAGATCACATAACATAACTTAATTTATTAGATACAAATCATGAAGTAAAACAACTTGACTTAAGTCAATTAAAACTAAAATCATGATTAGTGATCTAAAAAGCTTCTAAAACTTAAGGTCACTTGATCTTGTCAATCATCATCCTATGGGAGTTGATTTGCGAGATGGTCCAAGCGGTCAAGAATGTGGTTTAACATGAACCTCATTTCATTTTGGAGGTTGATGATAATGGTTTCGGGGAGCATGTATGAACTTGAGGTCTAGGAGGGTTTTCAATCCAAAGGGATTGATCAAGAGGGGAAAAGATGCTTGATGGAGGGAGTGATGTTCCAAAGGGTGGTATTTGAGTTGAGGTAGTAGTAAGATAGAATGGTGGTGGCATTTGTAAGGTGGTGATGGAGGTAGGAGGAATAAGGCTTTCTTGCACATGTTGTGCATTTTGGATAGCTTCTTGTGTGTTTTATTTAAGTGTGTGAAATTGATTGAGTTCTTGTTGTATTTGTTTTCTAGTTATGGATCAATCAACCTACCCTTGGAGAGGTTGATAGGTGGGAGAGTTGGTTCAAAGTCCATGAGTGATGGTTAAGGGAGTGTTTGGGATAAGCCTTAAGAAATGACTTATGGCAATAGATTTGTAGTTCTTGATGGTATTTCATTTAAGGAAGATAGATAGGGATGAGGTTCTAATAGTGAACTTGATGGAGTAGAGAAGGTCAAAGCTCTAGGGGCTAATGGTGTCATGAGTGGTTCTAGGGTAAGGGTTGTTTGGATGGAAGTTGGTGGTGGAGTTGTGAGAGCAAGGGTAGTGTCTAGTGTGGTTGTTAAGGTTGTGTTGATAGGTTGGGAAGTATTTGAGAAGTGGTTTTGGATGGGTGAGCATTCATTGGAGGATATGTCAATGAAATCAGTTCATGGCATTTTCTTTGGAGGATTTTGGGTTGAGGAGTTAGCACTTGATGCCATGATGATTAAGGAATGAAGTATGATGAAGGATGTTTGCAGGTTTTGTGAGTATGAGGAAGATGATGACAAGATCCTATTATATACTAAAGGCCATGCATTTAATATTTAATGCCTAATCCACTAGCTTTTTGCAAAACATAATTATTTAGGCTAATTTCTAAGTCAAACAAGAAACAAACACTTATTGGATCAGCTTAATACATGTCTAACCAGCAGATTTATAAGCTTAGCTCAAAAATCTAACACCCCAAAACAAGGCAAAACCTTCTATAGAACCGGCGCTGCCAGTTCCTTTGGTTCCAATGGAACCGGCTTGCTGCAAATGGAACCAGCTGTACCAGCTTTGGTTTAAAATTTCCAAATTTTCAAAGATACTACTAGTGATCTAATGCATTTCCTAAAGCTCGTTTATATTAAGAGTTATTTCTTCTAGATATTCCTAAAGAGTTTATGAGAACAAGTAAGTCCCGACAAACATCAATAGATACTTATGCCAAACGCACCTTTGATATAATCAAGGGCATAAAACACAAGAGATACTTCATATCAACACACCGTTAAAGATTACAACATAATATTCAAATTGTCTTAAGAAAAAGCACCTAACATAGCGATCAATTCATAAGATTACAAGTTTCAAATTGTTTTTAGACTAAACACAAAGTACTTACACCAAATAGCACACCCTACTTCTTCTTGGAGAGAAAATGGAATAGGCACTTGAACATCCCTTTAGTTTGCTTGAATTCTAGGGACTCTCCTCCTTCGATGGGTGGAAGTTGGTTCATGTAAGGGATGGGATCAAGAGTGAAGTTGTTCATGGGATCATTCTCCATCCCTTGGTAAGGAATTGGAGAGGGGGAGCATCAGTTGAATCGGTATTGACTCAGAATTTGATGGTTTTTGGAAGTTGGTGCGAGGCAGTTTTCCTCATGCTTGAATCGTAAGACTCTTTTCTTGGAAAAAGGGATCATCACGTGGTCCACAAGATAGAGTTCATTTGAGAAATAATACGGGTTATTGACACGAACATGCTCAAAGAGCCGAGTAAGAAGCATTCCGTAGGGAAGAGTCATATCGGCACTCTTGGTCACACTCACCATTTGGTAGGCGATGTAGTAGGCGAGGTTGAAGGGTTTTTCAATGGTGAGGCAATAGAGCATGTAGCATAGACAAGCATTAGGATGGTCTTTGTTTCTAGTGAGACTTACGGCATTTTCACTTAGGATGATTTCTCATTTTTTAAGATAGGTTTTTAGCTCGGAAAGAATCATTTGAAAAAAAAAAAAAAAAAATAAAAAAAAAAAAAAAAAAAAAAAAAAACAATATAAAAAAAAAAAAAAAAAAATAAAAAAAAAAAAAAATAAAAAAAAAACAAAATGAAAGCAAAAAAAAAGGATCAAGGAATGGTGATCAACAACATTATTTTTTGGTCTTGGGTCGAGTACTTTCATAGAACACAAGCATCACGGATCAAGGTATGTGTCCTTCATCTATATCTTGTTTGTTGTACTTGAAGTAGCACCCCAATGTTACTATTCCGTTGCTACCTGATTTTGGGGGTTGTTAAAGATTTTTATGAGAGTGATTCTTTTTGCCAAAAAGTAAGTGAAGTTGTATGGCCTACGATTTAGGATACAGTAAATCATGTGACAGGAAGAGGCTAAGACATATTGGGAGTTTGTTTCTTCTCCTATGGCATTACATTCTATAACTTCATTCCAAAATCTAAAGTCTCTTCGAAGTTTATTTTCGCGGATTCTGAGGGGATCCTCAGTTATTCCATTAATGGTGATATCACTAATAATTTCATTTGGTGTAGGAATGAGACTTTGATATGGATAGACTTCTTCAGGAAATCTATTTAAGGATTCGAGAGAGTATTCGTTAGAATATGCGCAATCTCCTTGTAACGGAGTTTAAAGGATGCGAGCGAGGTGTTCGAGAGGGGTGATGAATTGTTTATTTAGGCTCCAAAAGCAAAGGTTCCTTCCTCGTCTCTTAAGATTTCGGCCGAGGAGAAGAGTTCGAGCAAGAATCTAGGATAAATATCCTCGTTAATATCATATAGACATTGAAGACGAATATCGAAGAATTTTGATTTAAGGTTAGTGTGTTGACCGAATTCTGGATGCATTGTTCGACTCTCATGAATGGATCTATTTTCTAAATCACGAATGATAGGTTTAGGTGCATTAGGATATATTTTTCTCTTGAGATCTTAGGAATGTATAATTTAGTGAGTTCTAGTTCTTCTCGAGTCATAGTGGCACCTAGCAAATAGAAGAAACGAGAATTTTTAATGAGAGTTCTGAATTTGATTTTACCCATCTTTTAGTTATAAAAATGTAAAAACGTTTTTTTTCGTTAGAATTTCCTTTCTAATTCTTGAAGGAGATTAAGGGCTAAAAAATTTTTCCCCCTTTTTTATAAAACAATTAATTAAGTGAAGATAACACCTAGAATCATTTGAAGGAAGAATTTGATCAGAGATCGCAAGAACCCTTAGAATTGATTTTAGTGTTCAATATTCAAAATAAAAGGAAACAGATGATATATAAATTGAAGACTTACAAGCAACGATTCGTGAGAGGTAAGGATGAATTTGACAGGGTAATTTGGTTTTAGATCTTGGTTTTTGAGTGCTGAGTTTATGGATTCGAATATGAAAGGAAGTGAGAGGATGAGTTCGAGTTAGAAGAGATGGTCACTGGTTTTATCAGGTTGCCAGTTCTGTCGGTTCTGTTGGGCATAGAGAACCGGCTTTGTTGGATAACGGAGCCGACAAAATTTTATTTATTTATTTATTTTATAATGATTTTGTCATGAGAGAAAAAGACGAAGGATGAAGATGAATTTGGTAGGTAAGATTCTGTGGAGGCAAAAATGGACAAAAAAATGTTTTTTTGTATTCAAAGAGGCGGATTGAAGCTTTGAGGTATGAAAGGAGATAGGATTTTTCACGAAGGGAATATGCAAGAATTGCAAGGAGATGGAAATATGCAAAGATGTGCTAGATGCTCATGACAAGAACATATACAAATTGCAGGCGACAAAAAAAACGAGGAACAAAATGACAGAAACATCTTTTAGTGATTTAGCAACTAGTCATAATCCGAAAGCCTTTTTTTTAAAAGGAATATTTGGATTTTAAGTAGTTAGACTTAATGTTAGAGATTTTGCGTTTAGACAACGTGTTTCGGATGAGGTGAGAATTTGATTTTGAGAAAGAGGTTGCAAGAGTGTGCTAGAGAAAAAAAATTAACACAATATTATTTTAACGGAATAAATCACATAACACATACCCAATTATTTCATAGATAGAACTCAAGCACAATGATCACCTAAGAAGAGAAGGGATAAGAGGTTGTGTACCTTTTAGCATTGTGAATTCGTGACACGTGATCATGACCAGGAATTTTTCAAAGTTGTTTGAAGAGAAGAAAGAAAAATAAAAGTAATAGTTTGACCATATTGAGCCCATAAAATGTCAAAAGATTTTTGCAAATATAAGCCCACACCATTCTCCTTATTATAATTCGGCCCATTAAAAAAATTTGGTCAGACCCACGGTTCCATTACCTGAGCTTCGCCGGTTCCATTCATGAATCGAACCGGTGGAACCGGCTTGTTGGGCCAGGAAGAGATTTTGTCCTAGAGCGGCAGTTTCCCTTTTTCTTGATCATTCTTCAACGAGCTTTTAAGAAAACAAATAATAGATCTAAAAATTATTTGTAGTTTTTGAAATTCATTTGATCGGTTTTTAAAGTTTTTAAAGTACAATATACTCTAAAGAACTTTGATAACCTGCTCTTGATACCAATTGTTGAAAACTAGAAGGGGGGGGGTTGAATAGTTTTCCCCAATTAAATTTTGATTATGTGTTTCTGGTTGATTATTTTAGATCTATTTGATGAAAGGATATAAGTAACTATGTTAGTAATAAAAACAGTAATATAAAGGATATGTGGCAAGGATGTTTATAGTGGTTCGGCTACAAGGTCTCCTACCTTGCCCTACTCCACTCCCCGAGTCACCTACTCGAGAGTTCGAATCCACTAGTCACCAATGCTCCTTTAACCGGCGAAGAAGCCTCAGAACGTCGCTTACATCTTTTTAACGGTACAAAGCTAAATACCGGATTCTTCACATGGTAGAATCACGCCAACACCTATTTACCCTTTACATGATATTAAGGTATATCATATGTTCCAACAAGGAGGAACAAAATACCTTTACATTACTTGCCCTTTACTAGGTGCCAAGCATTTACACCAAGATTCATATTATCACAACTATTTTACACAACACTTTTCTAAGTGATCCTATCACTATATGATACACATCTTGATTGAATAGGATGAATGATGCTTCAAGATCAATAAGTAGATCTTTGTGAGATGAGACACTCTTGCCATAACGGGAGCTTGGAGACTTGATCTCGTATGCAAAAGCCGATAGAACTTCTCCTTTCAAGAAATCTATCAAAACACTAAAATACAAGAACCCATGATTAAAGATCAGTTGGTAACTGAATATTGTAGAAAGGAACTATGTGAATGGATAATTAAATTAGTGAAAATGAGTTGGTATTTATAGACTTTAGTTTTACTGTTTACTGGTTTCGCCGGTTCTATTGAGGAATAGAACCAGCCAGTTATCGAACAGAACCGACGTACAGTAACTAAATCCGAATTTGGATTTACAAAATCTTAAGAGATCATGTGTAATCTTGTGAGATCATGTTTAAATTTGGTAAGAAAAATATGTTAACTATGATGTAAATATGTTTAAAGGTTTTTATATATTTTTATGTAAAGTGTATATTTTTATTTAAAAATGTGTTTATGTGATTTGAGTGTGAGTGCTATAATATGAAGAATGGTTTGATGAATAGACGAGTTAGATAAACTATTGGTTTAAAACTAATGAATCTCATTTTCTACTTTCGATAAGTTCATGTTTTGTCATTAACAAAACAAAGATAGATCGTAAAATGTAAATAAACGTTTTATGATTTATTTGTATTAACACACCAAAACAAAACTTATGAAAATAAAGACCTCGTGTTGAAGCACAAATCAGACCATGAAGAATTAACGTTTGATGAGGGGGCATAAATCCAATGAAACGACCAAATTTTCATCATGTGGAGCAGATACGAAGGCCACCTGGAGTGAGAAAAAAATTATCATGTTTCTAGCTCTCCATAACCACCAACATGATTGTGATTAGATGAATTTTATACTTGCAACAAATTGTAGTAAAACAAAGTCTATTAATCACAAAATCTAAGGTTGTGGTTAACAAAAACATTTTTACTTTATTCAAGTCAAGAGAGACATTTGATGAATTTACTAGGGAATTTTTGAGTTGAACTGAGCCCGACGGAGTCAAGGACTTTTATGACACAAATTTTTGGACTCGAAGTCGAATCTGATCCTTATGTATTGTATATGTATACTGAATTTATGTTACACATATGATATATGTATGTATATGAGTATCATGTAAGGTTAAAAAATACAAATATTCGTAAGAAGCGTAAAAAAATTAAAAACTAAAAAGTGCTTAAAAAGTTTCGAAAAATCCACAAGATAGAGAGATGTTGGTGGATAAAAAAGTTGCAAATGAAGTTTTACTAATATTGTATAGTTTTGACGAAAAAATTGTGAAAAATATATTTGTGCAATAAATTTTGTAAATCAACATTTGTGCATCAAAAATTCGTTTTCAAATCCAACTTCTTTTTTAGTATATGCATCAAAATTTCATTATCTGTAACATATAAAAAATCTAAAAAGTTTGTGCATCGAACAATTTGTACATTAAAATTCCGTATTTTGTGCATTTAAAAAAACGTATAAAACATCAAACTTAATTTTTTATGCACCAACATCCTCTTTCTTCGAGTAAAATTTCAGAATTTTTGGAAAAGTTTTTATTTTTTCTGCCTTTTTATTTGATTTTTTCGTTATGAATATTAAACATATATAAACATGTGATATATAGTTTGTAAAATACCTTAAAAAGTATAAGCACTAAGAGGCCAAGGTACCATAACGTCGAGCCAGCGTTATGCTTATCTGACACGACGTTATGAAGCGTTACGATACCATGCATCACGATGTTGCAACGGCGTTGGTGCGTACATTACATCACAAACGTGTGTTTCTACACATTCTCTTTCTTTTTTTTTCTTCGTTTTAAATGGGTTTTTAGTGTATGTATATGTTAACAATGTGTGTTTTTAGTCTGTGTGTGTTAATGAAGAAGAAGGGTAAATGAGTTTTTTTATATAAATATGTCAACTTGTCAAGTATATCGACATCATGGCCCAGCCCATTTATATTATACATTTTATTTGATAAAATGAAAAGAAAATAAAAACATGTGCATCCAAAAGGATGATGTTATGAGGTGTTATAATTGCGAGGATATTTTTGTGTGTTGGTGTTAAAATGTTAAAATTGATGCGGCGCTGATGTGGCGGTGTTATTGTGTTATGGTACCTTGGCCTCTAAGTACATATGCTTCAAATAGCTTTTGTATCGAAGTAACATATATACTGCATATAATGGGTGTATCCCATTTCTTGAAAACTTGAAATTCTTGAAAACATAAAATTTATTTAAAGAAACACACGATTTAAGAAAACAAAAAAAATATAAAACTTGACTTGAGAATACATTAATGTAAAAGTTGAATTGAGAATTAATGAAACTGAAACACGATTTATTAATACTAGACGAGTACTCATGTATAGCAACGACATTTTATAGTGACATATAGTTATAGTTATATTTTGGTTAAATGTATTGTGTTAGCAAAATACCACTATAAAACAAACGATGGAAATTAGGTACGAATACGTACAACAGACGATTTCGAAATCGTAAAAAAGAAAGTCAGTCATAATACGTGAAAAAACGTAAAAAAAATGATACGAAAACGTTTTTAAAAACGATACTGGAAATAACAAAAACATACGGCAACGTAAAAAAACGTATGAAAGCTTAAAAAAGTACGAAAACGGACATAAACGTAGGAAATCGGGCAAAAAAGTAAAAAACGAACGAAAACGTAAGAAATCGGACGAAAATGTAAAAAAACACACGAAAACGTAAGAAATCTGACGAAAACGAACAAAAACGTAATAAAATGGACAAAAGCGTAGGAAATCGGGCGAAAACGTAAAAAAACGGATGAAAACGTAAGAAATCGGACGAAAACGTAAAAAAAGGACAAAACGTAAGAAATCGGACGAAAACGTAAAAAAGGGACGAAAGACCTAAGTAATCCGATACGACAAAACGTAAAAAAAATACGTGTCACACACCGATAATACGTAAAAAAAAACAAACAGACGAAAACGTAAAAAAACGAAGAAAAAGGTAAAAAACCGGACGAAAACGCCGAAACGGATGAAAATGTATGAGAACGTTAAAAAACATATAAACGTAAAAAAAGTTATGATTAAGTTATATGACTTTTTAAGAAGTTGTAACTAATTAGGTGAAAGTTTGACTAGGTCGACCCATCCGACCCATTCCTATGACCCATTGGACCATTCATTTAATTTAAAAGTATGTTTAAAAGCCCATTGTACCCAAACTTCATTTAACTTAAAGACCCAAATGACCCAAATATTTAAAAAAATGACCCAATTAAACCCATTTTTTTATTTTTGGATCAAGATTGCCACCTCTAACTATAACTATATGCTGCTAAAAAATCTCGTTGCTATGCACGAATACTCGTCTGAATTTTTGATATAGTGTCGGATGTTTTAATACTTTAGATGCATTAAATTATTGGAACTACATTGTAAAAGACATTTTATGAATTGTATTTTTTTTATGTTTTGAATAAGTTTCTTGAATTTCTATGTTTCTTTGATAGGTGAGTAAAATCCTCGAATCTCTATGGAGATCCCATATCTCCGTTAAGGACTAAGAGTTGCAGATGGGATGCAAGCTTATTACTTGACGGGACATGGAAATGAGGAACGCGTCCTGTTATTCCCATTGTCATTGCTACGTAAAACCTCCGGGCGCCATTCTATAGGCAATCGAAAACTCTCACAAAGTTATTTGGGCAAATGGCACAAAAAGGTATTTAACTTAAAGGTAATTTCCAATTAAGGTATCGTACTTATTTTCTTGCATAAAAAGACACTCAACTTATATTTTTGGCCAATTTGGGTATTTCCATTAAAAACTTAACGATCATCCGTTAAGTTTTTACATTTCAATCCACCAGCCACTACCACCACCACCAATCATCTTCGCCACCACCAAGCCTCCCCACCATCTTCACTACCAAGCACCGCCTCCATTACTGATGCGGGGAGAATGATGCAATTATGCCTTCACCATATGTCGTGTTTCGTGGTTTCGTAGTTTCTGTAGTTTCGTAGTTTATGTTTATATTTATCTTATATCCCACATTGCCCTAGAAGGCAAACATGTAAGCACTTCTTCTCCTATAAAAGGAGGTGCAAGGATTTGGTGTAGGATATGGTTTAATATTTTGATATTGGTATTAAAGCTTTGCTTTAATCAATTCTTGGCGGTTTTTGATAAGATTATCTCAATAATCAGTATTCGTTTGAATCAACGATAGCTAGAAGATTGTTTCTGGTATTCATTAGAATCAACAGATCCAATTATTTATCTCTTTATTTTTCACTACATCAGTTGGTATCAGATTGTTTCTGGTATTTATTAGAATCAACAGGCCTAATTTGTGTTATCTTGTTATTAGTCTACATCAGGTTGGTATCTCTTCTTTTTTTAATTACGTCAATTCGTGTGTTCCTTTATTTTCACTACATCAGTTGGTATCAAGAGTCGAAGTTCCTGATTAAGATGTCTCCAAAGAGAAGTGAAGGCGAAGAGTTAGGAAATCCGTTCTTTGAGGGTGATTGTTCATCTTTTAATGAATGAGGAGATTATGGTGTGGCGGGTGACGATTATGAGGGAGCCCCAGTATTTGATGATGATTATGAAAAAGCCTCAGTATTTAATGATGATCAATTTGAAAAAGAATTGATGCCGGTTTATGATACCGATATTGAAGATGTCATTGAGGAGGAAGAAGGATTTGTTGGGAAAGGAGGATTTGGTGAGGAAGAAGAAAACATGGAAGACGTTGTAGTTGTGGCTAATGATCTTTTGCTCTTCAATGATACAAACTACTTTAAGTGTTGATTTTTCAAAAACCATAGATTCGAACCCTCATGAGTTAATTTGGTCGCAAAAAGATAATTTGGTCGATGTTAGTATTTTGATTGGAAAAAAAAATCAAGAAAGGTATTTGAAAGCTAAACCCATGGATGATAAGTTGGGGTTTAAGACGATCAATGTTCGAGGTCGAGTCATTATAAAGAAAGGGAATTTAATGCAGGGGATACAAATTTGGATGCTACAAGTACAAGGGACGAGTGAGGCAAACTCGATGACGAGTTTTTTCAAGTGGGGGAGAATGATGCGGGGAGAATGATGCAATTATGCCTTTCGTAGTTTCTGTAGTTTCGTAGTTTATGTTTATATTTATCTTATATCTCACATCGCCCTAGAAGGCAAACATGTAAGCACTCATTCTCCTATAAAAGGAGGTGCAAGGATTTGGTGTAGGATATGGTTTAATATTTTGATATTGGTATTAAAGCTTTGCTTTAATCAATTCTTGACGGTTTTTGCTAAGATTCTCTCAATAATCGGTATTCGTTTGAATCAACGATAGTTGAAAGATGTAAATCGTCAACAATTTCTCATACTTCTTCCCATTTCTAAACATATAAAATGTATGCACGTGTGAATCGTTAATTGTTGTGTTAGCTGCTCCCCAAAAGATGTAACCAGATTTTTAAAGATTTATGCACGATGGTTCTTTAAAGTTTGTGCCGATTACATTTTATGTATGGGTTTATGCTTATGTGGCTTTGACTTTTGAGAATGGTTTTGCTATTACATAACGATGACATCTCTAGAAAAGTGAATATGTTTTTTTTTAAATCTGGATATACAACAAAGGTGTTAGATCCATATAGGACATTAAATCTTTAAACAACAAATAAATCAATTTATGGAAGAAACATTTGTTCCTTTTTCGTGGGTTTTATACAATAATTAACGATTCAAATGTACATACATTTTATATGCGTAGAAATGGGCAGAAGTACGAGGAATCGTTGGCGATTTACGGCGGTGGTGGGTGGGGTTGGTGATGGGGGTGGTGCTTGGTAGTGATGGTGGTGGGGAGGCTTGGTGGTGACGAAGATGATTGGTGGTGGTGGTAATGGCTAGTGGACTTGAAATGTAAAAACTTAACGGATGATTGTTAAATTATTAATGAAAATACTCAAATTGGCCACAAATATAAGTTGGGTGCCTTTTTATGCAAAAAAATAAGTACGATACCTTGATTGGAAATGACATTTAAGTTGAATACCTTTTTATGTCATTTGCCCAAGTTATTTCGATAGGAAAGCTTGACAATAGTTTACAACTAATAACTTATCAAAAAAACGTTTGCTTAACGTTATCATATATAACCTTTCAAATTTAGATAAAAACAACTCTATAACTAAAACAAAATCTTCCAAAAGTTTACAATTAAATTATTATATTTGCAAAGATCACCGTTGTGACTTGTCATATATAACCTTTGTAATAAGCACTATTTATAACAAAATGATTCACATCACATTTTTTATAAACATTTATAAGGCAAAGATACGTATTATAATCTCCATAATAACAGAATTTTAATTAAACCATTCACATTCAAAACAGAAAATATTTACTCTATTGAATTTTGTGATCATTTACCATTTTTAACTCGTTCAATTCACTCTATAAATACATAACAAATCATCACTTTTTTAACCACCATAAAAAAATAACCTAGCGCAATCGCGCCATGACCTCCATTGTCACTGTCGACCCTCAAGCAGCCGAGGTCGACGAGTCGAAAAATGTGGTGAAAAGTGACGTCAAAGAAGTTAGTTTTGATGAAAAAGTAAAAGTTGGTTACAGTTTCCCGCCAGAATTAACAATT
>BQNB010105876.1:2835-23510 GCA_026074375.1 Tanacetum coccineum | reverse complement strand
AATACTCATTATGATTTGATTTGTGTTGTAACAGGATCATGCCGCCAAAAGCAATGTCTGAGGCACGTATGCGCGAGGTTATTACGGAACAAGTTGCCACATCTATGGCTGAATTTATGGCAAATATAAACCGTAGAGCCGGTGGCAAAAAAGTCGGTGATGCTGGAGCCAGTGGTGCTGGAGCCGGTGGTGTTGGAGCCGGTGGTGATAGAGCCAGTGGTGCTGGAGCTGGTGATGGTAGAGTCGGTGGTGCTAGAGCCGGTGGTGCTGGAGCTGGTGGTGGTGGAGCCGGTGATGCTGGAGTTGGTGGTGCTGGACCAGCAGCGCCCGAAATTACTGGGTGTACTTACGTAACATTCATGAAGTGTGACCCACAACCTTTTAAAGGCACCAAAGGTGCCGTGGGATTATGTTAGTGGTTTGAGAAACTAGAATATGTGTTTTGAATCAGTAATTGCAAGGAAAGGGATAAGGTGAAATTTGCAACTGCTACTCTCCAAGGTCGTGCATTGACTTGGTGGAATGGAAGGATTGCTTCATTGGGTATTGATGAGGCTGTCCGTATGGCTTATCAGCTCATGGGACAAATAATACAAGACAAGACTGATGAGGCTTCTGAGGGTGAAAAGAGGAAAGGTGAAGGAGATCGTGGTGGTCGTGGTGACAACCGACGCGATTACAATCATCGACAAAACCAAAGAAGGGCTAATGCTGGAGCTATGACCAATGCTGCACCAAATGACATGAAGTTTTGTCACAGGCAAAATAGGAGCAAGCTGGGGATTGTTGGAAATGTGGTAAGTGTGGTAAGTTGGGGCACAAGACTGCTGCTTGTTGGAGCCTCGACAGAAAGGATGTGACTTGTTTTAATTGCAATGAAAAGGGTCACCGAAAGAGAGATTGCCCTAAGCTGAAAAAGAATGGACAAGGTGGAAATAACCGTGGAGCTGTTTACAAGTTGGGAGCTGTGGATGCTCAGCAAGATCCGAAAGTCGTTACTGGTACATTCTTACTCAATAATCGATATGCTACTGCTTTATTTGATTCGGGTGCCGATAAAAGTTTTTTGTCTACAAATTTTAGTACCCTATTTGATATTAACCAGATGAGTAGATACTTTCTAAAAAGTCGAATAGGCCGATGGAAAAGTAGTAAGTAACCAATAATGTGTTAATAGTGGAGTACACTAAAACTTTTAAACCATATCTTTTCCAATCGATTTAATGTAATAGAACTGCGGATTTAATATCATAATTGAATGGATTGGTAATCATGATATGATGCTGCTATTTGTGTGGAGAGAAAAAGGATTAGGATTCCCCTGGAAGTAAGACGTAGTTATCGAAGGGCGATAGAAAAAATTCTTGAGTGAAGATCATTAATGCATAAGGCTCGAAAGTATATCGAGAAGTTTGTGACTCTACTGTAGCTCAAGTAACTGAACAAGAATCAAAGGAGAAGTGATTAGAAGATGTCCGAGATTTTCCCGAGGTATTTCCCGAAGAATTACCTGGACTTCCGCCACCCAGGCAAGTTGAATTATGTATTGATCTTATTCCCGGTGCTGCACTTGTGGCGCGTGCGCCATATCGTTTAGCACCATCTAAAATGAAGGAGTTGTCCAAGCAACTGCAAGAGTTATCGGAGAAAGGTTTTATTCGACCGAGCTCGTCGCCGTGGGGAGCTCCGGTCTTGTTCGTGAAGAAGAAGGATGGATCGTTCCGAATGTGCATTGATTACCGAGAACTGAACAAGTTGACAATCAAGAATATATCCACTACCGAGGATTGATGACTTATTCGATCAGCTACAAGGTTCTAGTGTTTATTCGAAGATTGATTTACGATCTGGTTATCATCAACTTCGTATCCGCGAGGAAGACATTCCAATTATAGCGTTTAGAACTCGTTATGGACATTATGAGTTTCAAGTAATGCATTTTGGACTGACCAATGCACCTGCAGTATTCATGGAGTTTGATTGATCGCGAGTGCAAGCCGTACTTGATAAGTTTCTATCTTCTTCATGATGACATTTATGATTTATTCCAAAATAAAGAAGAACTATGGTAAAGAAGGAAGTAGGTCTTGCAATTTCTGGGCGATGACCGTGGAGAAGTTAGGGACTTCATTAACGCCTACATTTGCCCCAACACCTTGGTCATCTCCTTGACCATCTCGATCACCCATTCGACCACCAACTCTGCTCGTTCGTTCTCCAGTCCTTCCACCTCCTCTACCAGTCCGTCCACCCGTCCTTCCAACTCGTGATGCAGCTGTCTGTCGACCTGCACTTCGTGTCGTCATCCTTGGCGGCATTGTCTACACGAGGGAGGATAGGTAATGTTAGTTAGGAGGGGGATTTCACACATAAACGGTCCTAATGTACTATAGTACGCATATATACGATCCTAAGGTGTCAACACCAATTTGAGCAAACAAGATAGCCAAGTCCACGTGGGTTGTAGTCGGCACTATATATACATTGGCCACCATATTTATAGATTCCTCCTTTCCTAGTTGTACTTAGTATCTTGGTTACACAGCTCAGTGATTGACTCATCTAGTTTGATAGACGATAGATGATATTAAGATAAGCGATATATAAGATAGATGATATATATAAGAAATGATATAAAATAGATAATATACGATAGATAAATATTAGATAGATGATATATGATAGCTGATATGAGATAGATAATATAAGATAGATAGTATAAGATAGATAATATAGATATATGCAAAAGTAAGTATAAGTTGAACACCGCGCACATAAACCTTATCATGCAACTCTATGAAGGTTCCTAGGTTATAGTCTAGGCCAAACCACCTAATTCTATATAACCTTGGCTTTGAATACCAATCTGTCACCCTGACAACGGCGACAACACAGGCATTACGAGGATTGACGCAAACAGAACAAAAAAACAAAGCGTCAATATAGAGAAAACTAAAATGCAATAAAACAAGTGTTACAACATTGTGACATTTCGCGTTTTCAAGGTCACTATTAAATCTCGACTTAATTTCAATTTTTATTTTTAAATAAATATCGAGTTATGCCTTTTGTCGATTTAGTAAAAATCGTTGCTTTAAATAATTCGCGAACCATGATTGCGATCGATATCAGTTTAAATATTCCAAGAAGTCGAAATTTTATATTTTTCCTCATTGTCCTAAAAAAAAAAAATTTATTTTTTAAATCCTTGTTTGTTCCCGCGATTAGCCGAACCCTGCTACAAGTTACATAAACAATGAATACTTTCCTAAAAAACCTTTACTTATACAAAACGAAAACAACAAAATGTACAAAAAAAATATATAAGACTAAAAACATATTATGCCACAAGCCTCTTTGCCGCCCACCCTATGACCAAGACCACACCTCCATCCTAAAATATTCACTTCCAGCGGACATGTTTAAGATGGCATTTTGCATGTCCTACCCCTTAAATCCCATTCATACTCCAATAGTAAAACTCAAATAAGAAAAAAAAAGAAGGTCTTGTATCCTTCTTCTGTGCTTCTGCCGACCAAAACAACACCAAAAATCCACCATCTGCGTTGTAAATTTGAGGGTGTTATAGATTGGTACCAGAGCACGAGTCATAGCGAACTAGGTCATTTTTCAAAACCTGGACTATGACTGTTTTCGAAAAAATTTCACGAGTCGTTCACCGATGTCCGATATCCGCGCGCGCAATCCTTCCCGATCCTTTATGTGTTTTGTGCTAAGCCTTTAATTGTATACTTTATACCAAATGCGTGGTATAAATGGTAATTATATATATACGATACCCGTTCTTCGACGAACCGCTATACCTCTATATATGCCCTTCGAATCATCGCTACGCGCGTAATTACGAGTTGTACTATTGATATTATGTAATGGTGTCGCCATTATGATACGACATGATTAATCTCGTATATGTGTAATATATACATATACATTGCAATATTATATAAATTTGAGGCTTTGTTAGATTTTTGGATTGTGTTTTGAGCCGCGACTAAGGAACCAAAGAGCTAAGGAGCAAGAAAGAATTTTTGTTGATCATTTTCTTTGCATCTACTAGTGTTTGTGAGTATTCTTAAACCCTCTTTGAGGTTATTTTCTTATGATTATGCATGCATTTTAATTTTGTACTTTGGAATCCATGTGCGATTATGTTTAGTGTATATATAATTGTGGAAGGATTATTGGATTGAGGCGTTAGTGGACGGAGATAGGCTAATTAGGTGTAGTTGTGAAGTTGTTGTGTTGAGAAATTAGCGTTTGGTTAAGTTTTGAAACGGGTCGTTTTATGCAGAAAAGTACAGCCCGTTTTTCGGCGTCGTAAAAATGTTAAAATTAAAATTATAATTAAGATTATGATAGAGCTTGTCAAGACGATCGTTTCGATATAAGGATCGTCCCGTATCTCCTAAAAACGAAGTTTTTATGGCAATTTGAAACTAGGAAAAATTTTGTTAAAATTTCAGCTTTTTGGTTATAAACGGTTGCTGGCAGATTTTTGAGGGGGCGTTTTCGTCACTTTCGAGTCCGTTTCGGCCTTCGGCCAAAACACGAAAGTTGTTCGGAAGGCCGTTTTACTGCCCCGCGAGGTTCTTTTGGTCTAAAGGCGAGTAATGACGGGTTTAAAAACTAATTCCAAATCTGAGTTTTCATAAAATTACC
The DNA here is from genome assembly GCA_026074375.1 of Tanacetum coccineum. NCBI lineage: Eukaryota > Viridiplantae > Streptophyta > Magnoliopsida > Asterales > Asteraceae > Tanacetum > Tanacetum coccineum. The sequence goes on along the minus strand of BQNB010105876.1, from coordinate 18,830 downwards.
CACTGCATCAGATCTGATGCGGATGCGTTTTCGGCCATTTCGGTCGAGTTTCGGGTCTCGGGCAAAACTGGAAAGTTGTTCAAAATGACGTTTTACCTTTCCGCGAGGTTTTCTAGAATTAAAAACGCCTTATAACGGGTCAAAAACGCAAACGCAGGTCTGCGTTTTTCGTAATATTTTTCGGCTGAAACTTGCAGGGGCGTTTTGGTCATTTTCTGTTGGGTTCCGGGTCTCGGCCAAAACTAAAAAGTTGTCCGGAATATCGTTTTACATGAAAATGCTTTAGAGTCCGAGTCGTGAAAATGTGTTCTAATGGGTCGTTTTTGAAACGGGTCAGAATTGGCAAAAATATAATAAAAGTTAAAAACTTGTAAAAGATGGGTTGATTGCTGAATTAGTATAAAAATTGGGAATTTGGGCGTTTTAGAGTCCGTTTGGGCTTATGAAATGTTAACGGAAATAATTGGGCGACATATATATTATTGGGTACGTTTCGGTTATATCTAAAAATAGTAAGTCTATATTTAGAAACTTTATATATGTAATTATGTATATATTCATAAGGTTAAACAAGGAAATATGGATAAGTATATATAAATTATTGGCGTGTCGGGAGTTGTCGGAAACTTAACATTCTATTAATCGGTAATTCATACCTTACCATAAATGGACTTTCCCGAAATAGTAACCTTCTAAAAATAAAAACTTTTCGGAAAAGTAACGTAAAATTTATGACGAAGAAATGCTATCAAGGATAGTGGCTTATTAAGTAAAACATAAGGCGCACATATGGATTCCATAGTATATACTTATATGTATATATATATATATATATGTAGATGTTGTTGTTGCCTCGAAACTCTCGTCACATCTTAGGAATATCTTGACTCCTAGCGTGAATAATTTCAGTTACCAAACATATCGCCCGTTTACCTCATTCGATTACATTGATTCTTAATTCACTACTTCTTGTACTTGCAATGATCCTTAAATCCCAAACCGCCCTAGTGTCCTTTTGTGAACAATTTATTCCAAAAAAATATATAATATATGAAATGCTTTATCAAACTAAACACCAAATTGCGTCGATTTTCACAAGAAGACAAAGCAAAAATGTGTTTCCCAAAAATGAATGAACAATAGTTGATGTGTTTCTCGAAACGAAGGTAAAAAAAATAATAAATAAATAAATAAATAATTTCCCATTTCTATGTCAAATGATTTACTTATTTTCAAGGATAGGTCGAAAACTTTCTAATCAGATATAGTGTGTCGGACGAATGTGTCGTCGCTCGGTCCTCAATTATGCATAGCCTAGCTAACTATGCATAATTCAGGAAAGAGCCACGTTATGTCGGATGTGACGTCGCTTGGTCCTCAATTGTGCATAGCCTAGCTAACTATGCATAATTCAGGAAGAGCCACGCTGTGTCAGATTAATCGTCGCCTTTAAACTAGTGGTTTTGGATAAATGTTTGGGTGAGAACACTTCCAAATGGTGGATCAATATGCAAGTAATCCTATTCGATTTGATTCCGTATGAACAAGTTTGAATTCTCTTGCGTTCCTTGAAACCTTTTCTTTCGGTTGGTGTTGACTTAGAAAATCACCTTGACCGAATAATTCCGGAAAATAATTTTGTGTATCATGTGCAACGTGTGGATCCCATCTAAATCACCATGTTGGTGATGAAATACCAAGAGACCTGATACCGACACTGAGAAGGAATCTAAACGAGATTAGAAGACTGCCAAAGTGGATGAAAGCCGAGTTCGAATAACTACGAGACCAATGAAAAAGACTTCTCCTACATCAAATGTATCTTACATTATCTTTCTTTCATTTTTCCTATATGTCGAACGACGTCCGTAGAGGAAAGTTTCTTCTACGTCAAAATGTGAATCATTCTTGTTGAATAAGCCGTAATCGTGAAGTAAACTTCTACCCCCGAAACGTATGTGTTCGGTCATCTAATGTTACGAATGAATCCTACACAAGCTCGAGTTGTAAATTCGAGGTGTTTTATTTTTTCCTGTTCTGCCTTGTGAACTCGAATACCAACATAGAGTGATTACTCAGATACCAACGTAGAGTCACCCAAGGATGGCTCAAAAGGAGATCCTTCTGCGCGAGAGCCAAGCACAATGGCCGGATCCTACCGAACGATAATGATGTCGTCCGTCATCATTTTCAGTAGGGGATAAAACGGTACGCAATGGACAGTTGGAGTTTGCCGACTTCGTGGCGGTAGATAAAAGACAATCCCGTTTGCCGTCTCCGTTTATTCAGTTGAGGAATCCTTGTGCTTGACTTGATCCGCTTTGATCATCGATGGTCAACGGCGGATAGCCATAGTTGAAAATTTATGTGCAAACTTTTGCTTGTTATGTGTTTATGTGATATGTGATTTAGTCGAGTGGTCGTACGTTGTGCGAGCTCAAGGCGGCATTATGAAATGACGTCCGATCGTGGGTAACGCGTACCCTGATTTTAGCCCCCCGTTGAAAGACACGGATAAGGGTCCTCGACGCTCGTTGAAAGACACGAGACGGAGTCGGGTTGGAGCGGTCGCGATTGGTGTGCGAGCTCGATAAATCCACGGATGGAACCCGGGCCGGTGACGATCGTGCTTGGAGCACCGTGAAGAATGCTTAGGGTTTGATAATATAAGCAAACTTGATCATTTGTTAGGGGATGGAACCATGGCTATAAAGTCCATGAGCACCCCGTGATATTAAAAGTCTCTTTTTGGGGATGGAACCATGGCTATAAAGTCCATGAGCACCCCGTGATATTAAAAATCTCTTTTTGGGTATGGATCCGCGTGTGAACACCCTACAATGATAAGAATCTTTTTGGATATGCATCCATGGTTTTCAGGCCCGTGAACATCCTATAACTTTAAAAACTTTTCTTGGGCTAGACTTAGCCGGAATTAAGTCGAAGATTGTTGTTAATCATGGCTTGGCTATTTAGCAAGCATGAGTTAACGTGATTGAACTGATTGATTTGGCATGGCTTGGCTATTTAGCAAGCATGTCGTTATGTGATTATATGTGCTTAATGATAAGTACCTTGTTTCGATTAATGCCGTAGTGCTTTCGATAGATTTATGTATACTCTTAGTGATTTTCGCATCAATGCGCTTTCTTTCAATTTGCATGGCTTGACGGTTAGCGAGCATGCAATTATGTGATTTTGTACGCTTAATGATAAGCGCCTTGTTTTGAATAATGTTGTAACGCCTTCGATGGAGTTATGTACACTCCAGACGATTTTTATAATGACGCGATCTCTTTTAACGAGACCCGTTGGTCGATATGTGATTTGATTTGATCGGTGTGATCACCGATGATTTTTGAATTGATCGTCGTTTTGAAAATTTTCCAAAAGCGCCCGTGGTCGTGTGGCCATAATGTGAGAACATGTGAATTCATTCGAGAATGACATCTTTCACTCATTGCAAGTAAAATTGGGACGAATAAAGCGATTAAGCGCCGGGACGTCGCTTCCTAAAGGAGGGGAGAATGTGACAACCGTCAATTTTCAGAAGTTTAAATAACTATTTTTCCCTTTGACTTTTCGGGTTGACTCGACTTTTGACTTTTATTTTCAAGTGAAAATAATTATCGCATAACTGATAATTTTTCGAAACTTATTTTAATAATAAATCATAATTATTATTACTTTCTTAATCGATTTCTAGTAAAATTTCCGATTTTAGAAACCCTCGCGAGCTTTAATACTTTAATAAGTCCATTATATCAATTGAGAAATCACGAATGCCGTCTTTTAACCATTAGGTTTTATTTATTTTATTTTAATTATTTTTCACCTTTTATTTGTATTAGACTTAAACCGAGTCAAAACTTGCGTTTTTATAAAAAGTAACGAGTCCAATTAGTTATCGGGTCGGGGTTTACTTGATGTAACTTGGTTAATAAAAATTTAAGTCCATAAACCCCCTCCCCATCCCCTTAGGCCGGCGGCCCAACACACAAAACACACCCTTTTGATTTTGATCCAAAATCACTCAAGGCCTATTTATAAATTGAGTCCAACTAAAAACCCATTCCACCTTTATTAATAAAACACGACACACACATACACAGACTAACAAAAACCAATAGTCAGTTTCAATCTCTCCCTCTCTTCATCTCACTGTGTCGACACCAAGGCTCCAAAAATCACCATCTTCACCATCAAATCTCTACCAAATCACTTTCTTTGAACCTAAAATCATCCCTACAATACACCCTCCTCATCCATCATCACTAGAAATCACCATGTAACAAGATTTTTAAATCTTTGATTTTCATTAAAATTTCTAATCTTGGGGTTTAGATCAAATTAAGTGCAATGGGATCATCAAGGATATTAAGTAAAGTATTTTGGAACAATTTTGGGTAAATCAAATCAAGATTTGGGTGTCTCTTGTCCCCTCTTGTGGCTCGAACTAAACACAACCCAATTAGGGTTTGTGTTTTATCAATTTCTTTCAATTGATTTGGCATTGTAAGCACTTTTGTTTTTTTTTCTAGTTTAATTTTTTTATATACTTGCATGTGATTATTCTTATGTTTAAGAATCCATGAGGCTTAATGCATGATAATTTTTAGTGTTGTTGGTGATTGGATGGTCTAAGTAGAGGAGATAGGTTAGTGTTAGGGTATTGTGATGTTTAAAAGTGGTGATTGAAGGGGTTGAAAGACACCCAATATTATGGCAGAAAATTTGGCGATAAAATTTAGCGAGTCAAGTTTGTGAATCTGAGATTTTATGGTCTAATATGATAGAGGTCTTTCCAATGGTCGTTTCAATATAAAAACCAAGTTTTAACTCTTAAAAACAAATAAGATATGCCGTTTGAAATTTGGAAAACGAAATCTTAATTTTCTGCACTTGGCATTTTTGAGCAGAAATTTTAGTCGTCTTGCGAACATCGTATTGGGGTCATACTAAAATATTTTCTTGATTTTTCATTGTCTAAAACTAACTTCAACGAACCTACTTTCTAAGGAACTAGGCCTCAACGATTTTCAATAAGTAAAAGTGAGTCAAACGATTTTTACAAAAAGAGTTGTCAAGGCTGCGTTTTAGAGTCAGAAACTGAGCTGTAAAGACGCAGTGAGTAGGCGGGTCAAAACTTAATATTTTTCGACAAAATTTAGATTGTAGCAACTTCATAAGGTGTGTGATCTTACTGAATTTTTTTAGATTTTTCTGGATTGTATAAGTAGGTCTAAACAGGTCGAACTTTTGCTATGTCCCGGCAGATTCGAATTTGGACACTTTATGATTTTGTATCTTTCAAAAATAGTTTGAATTAGACATAGTTTTTGGGGACAACACACATAGGTGTATGGATATAGAAGGAGAACATCGGACTCGACCGATTAGTACCTCATTAAGTAGTGTGAACATTTAGTAAAAACCGGCGAAATTTCAAAAATGATAGTTGTATCATTCTTGGTGATTCTTTAGCATGGATTCTTAAACGTAGAATATGATTACATGCCGATATATATAAATATGTATTTAATTACTCGTGTTACGTTACATCATATATAAGTATGAGTTTTAATTACGCGCCACTGTTATAGGTCGCGGTTGATTGTGGGCATTCATCTTTCTCGTCGAGATATCTTGATCACTACTTCTTTACTCGGTGAGTTCATAGTCTCGCAATTAAATTTTTTTATGTTTTAAAACCCGCGAGGGAGATACGTGCTTGTTTTAGAAAATCGAACACAGGTGATTTTATTATGTGAACGTTGCTATGAGTGTATTGTTGTGGCCCTTCCTTCATGAACCGTCAATCACCGCTAACCGGTGAACGCTAATGCAATTATAATAGATCTATTTTGGCCTAACGACCTGTCCGGAGTATGTTCCTTGCGAGGGCATACGGAGACATATTGTATTTAGTATTGGGAGTGTTGTCACTCCGGGTTGGGCACAGTTAATGTTCGGTTCGTGGCTCTAGCATCGTTGTGATTGTTCTATGATCTAATGTTTTGCTATACTTGTGTTCAAAATGATTGTTTATAAACTCTATGAATTCACTCAACGTTTTCGTTGACTTTTTAGCATGTTTATCTCAGGTATATACTTGCTAGCTTGGATGGGATGGAATGCGGATATCGAAGGACGTGGACTTGGTGAACTTTGCACATATGATAAAATGTTTTCTTTTAAAGAAACTTAATCATGTTGTGGGTTATTTTGAAACGAGTTTTCATAAAGTTTATTGGGACCTTGTAACTCTGATCCTCTTAGTAAAAATTGAATGTCGTTTACCGTGACTCGTGAGCTTGTATTATGAAGTAGCACCCCAATGTTGTATTCCGTTGCGTTGTAAATTTGAGGGTGTTATATTCATTTTATTAATGAGAATCTTCTTCAGCTCGAGTTCAGATAGGTTAGCTGCTACAGTATGGGATGTGCTAGCTTTATTGGATGAACGAATCAGAACTTCAGCTTCAAGTTAGTCATTTATGAACTTCTCAATTTTCAGAAAAATCTTGGAGACTTGTTCTTTAACTTGTACCTTAACTTGCTCCTTGATGATTTTCTTCATATTTTCATCAATTTTATTGATGAAATATTCATTGTCAGCTTGAGCTTTGCTTCTAAGTTTGTCTGATTGTAGTTGAACAATGCTTTTACAGCTTCATTCATCTGGTTGGCAAGGTACTTCTCAACAATGCCGAGAATTAAAGAAACTGCTTCTGCAAATTGGTTTGTTTGCTTGAATTCTGAGAAGTCGTCTTCCAATGCTTTTACTCTATCTTCAAATTTGAATAAGGAACCAAAGGTTGGAAGATTTTGTAGGGAGGTACTTGGAACAATTGCTGGAGTGGGAACTGGTGTTTGTTGCTAAGGTTGAAAGAGAGGAATGGGTGGTGGAGGAAGTGTTGTTACAGATGAAGGAGGCATTTCAACATTCGTAGGGTGGGAACATCTACCAGAGAAGTTGGCTTAGTGTTCAGATTAAGAATGGAGTCAATACTTGTATCCGGATTAGGGTTGAGCATGTTGGAAATGAAGCCTGATGATATAGAAGAACTCTGCTGTTGAACTTCAGGAGTGACAGCTGTTATTATCACATGAGTATCTTCTATGACTTGAGTACCTTGAACATTAGTCTGTAGAGCATCTGTCATTTCAGTATCTCTTCTTTCCAGATTGACATTCACGTCCCTGTACAATTCATTCACTTCTTCCTCTTTATTTGTCTCCTCTTTATCCAGTTCTTCTCCCTCAACATTGTCTCCTTGATTTACTTCATCATATGTTTCATCATCAGTGGATTCAAAATGAGAAGGTGTTTGTAACCTCAGATCTGAACCCTCTTCTTCTTTATCTTCTTCATCTTTTCTTTCTTTTTCATCATGAGTGGAAAACTTGGGATGAACAAAGTCATCACCATCATTGTCTGATTCAGTCTGCTCATTATCATCATCTTGACCATCATCATCTTCATTTTTAGCATCGTCATCATCGTCTTTACTTATGCTTACTTCATCATCATCGTCCTCATCACTGGACTTGCAAGAAATCTGTTCATCTTCAGATCCATATGTAGGTACATCAGGAACCCCTGGTGAAACACCAGTTCCTTCATCTGCACCCGAACCACTGGCGTGAGAGCTATGAAATTATGTCTTGCTTTTTTTGGTAACAATCTTCATTTGTTCGGCCTCAGATAATGCAATTTTTGATAAAGTCTCTAATCCTTGAGCAGGTTGCTTCTTCTTTCCTGTTTTAGCTACCTTAGCTGTAGCTTTGAGTCTTTTACCTAGAGAAGCTGTAGGGGCTTGATCAGACTTCTCTTTGGTTGATCTCCGTACATACTTTGGTTTTAGAATCACCTTTCCAGTAGCAAAATCATGGTAAGTCTTGTATGCCTTCAACTCCTTCATAGCTTGATTGGTTAGAGTATCGGGAAGTATGGCACCATACTTTTAAACAGTTTCATGCTTGGGGGTGAATCTCATTGTGGTGAGAATAAGGTCATTATTAGCCATGTGCCAGTCCACCTTGTTTCTTCTTAGAATTGATTGATCTTTTGACATGAAGTGGTTGATAATAACTTTGGTGAATCTTGGATAGTCCATGTATTTGTTCTTCTTTACCACCTTGTTCTCGATTTGATAAACTAGGTCTTCCCATAGAAGGTAGACATAATCAACCTTCTTCTGGTTATACATACCCTAAATGATTTGAGCCCGAGAGAGACGAAGTTGATCGAGTCCAGTTGCTTTACCACTGAGACATTTGTTGATGATGGTTCCGAATGTTCTCCAAGGTTGATATAGAGTATTAACCTTGACATCAGAGAGTGACTTGATATCTCCAGGGTAACCAAGTTCTCTTATGAAAGCAAGAATTTCCTCTTCAAATAGAGGATCTTCAAACTTCTGGCCAGGAAGATTTGGGTAAATCTGAAGCATATCCCTGAAAGTTTCCAGATCAAAAGAGTAATTCTTTTTGTTCATCTTGAATTTGATGCAGTGCTTGTGATAGGAATCAGTAGCCCAGAATTCATGCATGTAGATTGCAGAAACACTTGTAGAGATCAAGAACGCTTGATAAAAAGGTGTGAGAGAAAGAACATCCAAAGCAACTTGAAAAGTGGGTTCTTTAGGCTTGTTGTGCTCAATCTGTAGTTACAATTCCCAATCCTTAGACGTTGTTCTCGTGGAACAAGAGCATCATCAAGGGCTTGCTGTTGTTCTTTTGTGATACTTATGATTCTGCTAAGAAAGAGTCAATACAGTTTACATATATAACCAAGTTTATATAAAACACTATAGAGACCTTTTCACGCTATGATACTTAAGGCATGCAACACATTTAGAGAACTAATCATGAAAAGGGTGAACTTAATTTTAGCTTAATGGGTTATGTCATCTTTGTAACATTATTAGACTATCTAGGAATCTAGTTCATTCTAACTAGTAGGGAATTAGATTACCTAAGTCTTGTTTTAGTTACACTAGTTAAGCCAATTTTAACTTGATTAGATTTCAAAGATAACCAATTTTAAATTTGCTACCTAACACAAGTTTTAAGTCACCTCTTGATTAGATCTTAAAGTGATTATGAACAATTAAGACCTTTTTTTTCTCTTTGGTTGGAATTGAGTGAGAAACTACCATATCGGTTCAAGCAAAACTGTGAATCCGCTCACTTATTAGGAAACTGCTAGTATCTGAGCAGTCTTGTGAGTTTGGATCACTCTACAATGAGCTAGCTATTTCCCGGTCCATATTACAATGCTGCTATTTCGGTCACTATTAGGATACTGCGAGTTTGGTCACTATTACGAAACTGCGAGTTTGGTCACTAGCTAAAAACTGCCAGTTCGGTCACTTTAGGGGAACTGCGAGTTTGGTCACTTAAGGGAACTGCGAGTTCGGTCAAAAGTACTAACTGCGAGTTCGGTTCCAACAACAAACTACGTGTTCGGTTAAAGCTAAGACCCTGCGAGTCCGGCTAGGTCTAAAACTGCAAATCCGGTTAATAATAAAACTACCAATTCGGTTTATATTATCAATTGCGTATCCGGTTAAAAACACAAGTGATTCACGAACATGTTATAGCTTCAAAGTTCAAACATATAGCATCATGGTATTCACCTTAACTTTGTTTTGCATCTCATAGTCATAGATTCATCAATTAATAATTCAAACGAGCAAGATTTTTATAAAATTCAAAATTACCCATGAACATACACTTAAGATTTGGATATTAGACCACAAACTTAATCATATAAGCATATAAAGCATGACATTCACAAAACCCACAAACTTTTCTCATTAAAACTCAAGAACACATATTTTCGACACTTAACATCAAGCAAATCTAACGCATATCACATTTTTATTAAAAACTGCTATACATGAATCATTAACACTCTAACGTGAACAAAACCCCTCAATCAATTTGAGTTTTCACACAGTTTCAATTTTGAAGAACCATAATTTGATTTTTAGGGTTTTCGATCTTAAAACAATGTAAAAACAAAATTCATTCGAGATGTAGTATCATAAGGGTGTAAGGATCAATGTCTTTATTATACCTTAAGCACGAAATGGATTGAAAATGGCGTTGGAGAAGATGACGATCGAGTGAGGGTTTTGAGAGAGAAAAAGTATAAGTGTGGTGTGTGTGAAAAATGAGTAGGTGGTGGAGGTGTTATAAAATATTTTATGTTTTTGACACTTCTGCCCCCTAAAGTTTGAGATCTTTTTCACTTTACAATTATAAGTTTATTTAGGCATTTTAAGTTATCACATTGGCACACATAGTCCTTGTAGTTTTAACTAGCATACCTAACAACTTAAATTTGCACATATTCTCTCTAAAGGCATAAACAACTAACATTTAAGGTACACATAAGCTAAACTTAATTAACTTTCCTTAAAAATGATATTCCGTTATTGTTTAAAAACCTTTATTCCTTTTATCAAATGACTTTCTGAAGAAGATATTTGACATTTTCTCCCCCTCAAACAATGACCCGTTTTCTATTTAAAGAGCTGTAGTTGTTGTTTGAGAAGTCGAATGTCTTTGAAAAGCATTTTCTGATGACAAAATGTTTTACTTTTGAAAATCAAACACCATGAAATAATATTTCTCTTATTTTAACACATAAGCGCACTGACACGTACACTAATGGTATAAAGAAAGCACGGGTTGTGTTGCAAAGTAAACACCAGCCTTTGCATGGTCATAAAGTAGACCATGCCCGAGAATAAATTCCCGCTATGATGTCAAGTTTTCTTTTTGAAATACTTTCCTTTAAGATGATGACCGGGTTGCTATCTGAAATAATAGCAAGCCATTTGGCATGTTTTGAAAACATTTGGAACTTCTGCTCGAACTTCATTTACAGCATCGTATCATTATTAAATGACATTTCTAAGATCGTAAATGTTATAGATTTTCAGAAGACATGCCATTATTACCTCTTTTTGTATTTATCTCATTTTTTAATTTTTTCTTTGGTTTTAAAGATTTTATATTTTTGTATTTTGTTTTTATAAAAGTTTTCTGAAAATGAAAAATCTTTTTTGTTTTTATGGTTTTTAATATATTTACATATTATACAGGATATTTGAATAGGTACCACCACTATTCTTCAGCTTCATCTGCCAATAGTTTCAGGGTCTCCAGCGTAAAACTTCGCATTCCCAGCTTGTTGATAGGAAATTCAATTCTTTCTCTGCCGAGAGCTTTAGTGAAGATGTCCGCCAGCTAATATTCCGTATTGACAAAGTAAAGCTCCACTACTCCGTTCTCAACTTGCTCTTTTATGAAGTAGAATCTGATGTCAATATGTTTTGATCGAGAATGTTGAACATTGTTGTAACTTAAGGCAATAACGCTTTTGTTATCACAGTACATTGGAATTTTATTGAACCCAAGGCGATAGTCGGTAACCTGTGATCTCATCCAAAGGACTTGAGCAAAACAGCCGGACAAGGCTATATATTCAGCTTCCGTACTAGATATCGCAGCGCTTTTCTGCCTTTTTGATGACCAACTAATAAGTCTGTCTCCCAATAATTGCATACATCCAGATGTACTTCGTCTAGTATCTTGGCAACCCGCATGATCAGCGTCTGCATAAGCTGTTAGAGCAATAGAAGAATCCTTTGGATACTAGAGTCCCCTATTTACGGTTCCTCTTAGGTATTTAAAGATTCTTTTTACAACATGTAAGTGCTTTTTGGTAGGCTTTGCCTGATACCGGGCACACATGCATACAACAAATATAAGGTCTGGTCTACTGGCTGTGAGATACATAAGGGTGCCCACCATTTCATGATAGTGTGTTGGGTTAACGGCTTTCCCTTGTGTATCTTCATCCAGTTTGGATTTCTCCACCATGGGAGTATCCACAGAGTCACTAGATTCTATACCATATATTTTTAAAGATTCTAAAGCATATTTAGACTGGTTAATAAAGATGCCTCTAGGACTTTGTGAAATCTGTAGTCCTATAAAAAATGATATTTTGCCCATCATCGACATCTTAAACTTTGAACACGTTATTTTTGAAAATTGGTCACATAGTTCAGGTGTAGTAGACGCAAAAATTATATCATCAACATAGATTTGTACCAGGAGAATATCTTTGCCTTGTCTTCCGATAAACAATGTAGGATCCACGATTCCTTTAGAGAATTCATGAGAGAGTAGAAACTTTGACAATAGATCATACCACGCGTGAGGAGCTTGTTTCAACCCATAAAGAGCCTTCTTAAGCTTGTACACATGATTCAGATTGTCTTGATCCACAAACCCGTCCGCTTGGTTGACATAAACTTCTTCGCATAGAATGCCGTTTAAGAATGCCGTCTTAACATCCATTTTCATATAAGCAGCATATGCGAGGAAAATTTGAATAACATCAAGTCTAGCCACTGGAGCAAAGGATTACTCAATATCAATTCCCTCTTCTTAATAGTAACCACGAGTAACCAAACGAGCCTTGTTTTTCAGAATTCCTCCTAATTCATCAAGTTTTACCTTCTAGATCTATTTTAAAGTAATAACCATTACTTTATCTAGACTAGGAACGAGTTCCCAGACTTCAAGACGTTCCAATTTATGTTGATCCCAATCTGAATAGATCATTCTAGCCTATTAAGGGTGATAGCCAATCTGGATAGATCCAAACTAACTATAAGAGAAACAATGACTATGAACAATATAATTTATGCAGAAACTAACTTATACTGCTAAGAAAAACAATGAATAAAACAGAACTTTGATTACTATAAATATGCTAGGTTACTAAATACTAACTATGAATATTTGTAAAAACTGATATCTCTAAGTAGTGCCGTATGGTTCCTTTTATACACTAAGGAAACCCTAATGGGCTTAAAAAACATATGAAGAGATAATGCATATCTATTCCTATTATAACTCATGTATATCTCCTAACAGTACTAACTATATATGCTAGCAGTACTAACTTACTACTAACAGTACTAACTCTACTACCAGTACTAACAGATGTACTGGCAGTACTAACTAACTAACACTAACAATATTAAGTCAGGAAAACATAATTCCCAACAATCCTCCCCTAAACATGATGTTCACTTGTTAACCTTCATGTTTCTTCAGTTTAAGCCTCTTGATCACTTAGAGGATGTATCCAAACACTTAGCTATTCTTTAATCTGCTCTTTGATGAACTTGAACTCTTTTGTGACTTTGTAACATTCATTAGCTTCCCGTCTTTGTCATCTATACCGCATCTCAGCAACTCAGCAATACAACAACACCAACTAAGTTGGCCTTGTAGTTTTTGGCAAACTACCAGCCATAAACAGATTTGATATTTCTTTACCAGTAGCCGTTTGCTCTGGAATAGCCAATGCTTCATCGCAATAACTTGGTGCATTGATAACCATATAGTTTTGATTAAACTATAAACTATTAACGGATTTGAGATGTCTTTACCAAGAGCCGTTTGCTTTAGACTAGCCAAATCTTTACTGTGAAGCATGGTGAGTTGAGAACCATATAGGTTTTGGCAAACTATCAGCCATTAATGGATTTGAGAAGTCTTTACCAGAAGTCGTTTGCTCTGGACTAGCCAGTTCTTGATGTCTGTTAGACATGGTGAATTGATGACCATTTGTTGTGTGGTTATAAAACCAACACTTAAAGATCCTTCTCACTTCCATCATAGCTTCCAGATTCATCAATCTACTTTTGAATGAATCTAAGCAGATTATAAACACCATCACTTGCAGACTCAGCTATCAACTTTAAATATATCATCCTCTAAAGTGTTTCTTTTGTGAGTGGATACTTCCTCTTTGCAAGCATATGAATCTCAGCACCATCTTCTAGTATCAAAGTATGAACACCATAATTCTCATGGAAATCCCAGCTCTTAAGATTCCATCTTTCTTGATTCTGCCAGAGTTCATCTTCTATATTTTCCTTAAATATTATCCTTAAATCTCCCCAAAGAACTAGATCAACACCTTCTAGAGTAGTTGTTTCAAACCTCTGCATTACCAGGTTATATAACTCTACAAGATCTAACCTATCAAACCTTATCACCATTTCAGAAAAGGTTTTAATCCATCTAAAACTTCCATCAGATCTAAAGATCCTATAGTAGATGCCCTCTGCTCCATGTCTGTCATAATGATAGAATTTTGATTCTCAGTTAATAATTGGAAATCTCTTCTCCAGGACTTCATAATCTTCTATTCCTTCTTCATCTGGAACTATCTTCAAAAAGGTCTCTAGATGCTCTTCTTCTTTAAGGTCAGAATTTGTCTTCTTTCTCTTAGACATTCTTTTCATTCTTGTACCTCCTTTTTCTTCTTTGAAGCATCTGTTCCTTTTTCACTGCTCTCTCCTACATCTTTCTTGTTCATACTTCCAATCTTAGTATTGTCAGGTTCTTCAAGAACCTTCTCCTTATGTACACCAGCTGCCTTCTTATTCATCTTATGAATCAATCTTTCATCCTCCTCAGACCCAATAGGCATAAAGTCTGCAGCTCTTTCTTGTTCCTTGATGTATAGGGCTTGAATCTCTTCAAGAGTCCTTTTGTTTAACTGACTGTGTTTAAATCTACTTGTATGTTTAAGGTAGGTCATCATCAGACTTCTTAGTTGAGTTCTTGTTGGAGGTTTGTTTCTGATAGCAGCAACTCTTTCTTCTGCTAGTTGCTTCTTTCTCTTTTCAAAGAATTCTTCTAATAGCTTTGCTTTTTCATCCATAGTGTACTTTTCCTGTTCATCATAAGTCCATCTGACTACTAGTTCATGATCATCATCTATTCTTGCTTGAACTTCATCATACAAGTTAGCAATGTAATCCATAGATGCTTGTTCTTCTCTCTGTCTTTCCCTTTCTACATCTGCTTGCAATTCTACTTCCAACTATCTGGCAACCTCTTCATCTCTAGCAATCTGAGCAACATCAAAATCACTTTTATTCATCTTCTTTTCAAGCTCAGGTTCTTCTAAGACACCTTTGCCTTTGTCTTTAGGATCAATTATTAGAAGTGGCTTCAGGGTTAAGATTGATCTTGCAGGTCTGACTAATTCCTCTGTATCTTTGAAAGCAACACCTTTAGCTTTATCATCTTTCATCTTAACCAAGGTGTCTGCAAGGATCATCTCTTCATCATCAAAGATTTTTGTAGTTGTTGGAGGAGTTGTTGGATCAGCAGTACCAACTTGTTGCCTAGCAGTATCAATATATATCCTAGCAATATCAACATCTGGTGTAGGTCCTTATAAACAGGATCTGAATGAGCCTTAAACGACTTATAGTCCTTTGAATAAATCCAAAGAAACTATGAGAGACGATAACAATGAATATAGATATTGACGCGGAATATCAATGTCTATACCAAGATGAACACAAGAACGAATACTAAACTTGCTATTACTATTACTATTTGATTGTGAATACTCAATCAACTCATATGTTTACAATGCTATTCTACGTTCCTTTTATAAGCTTAAGGAACCCTAAACGCGTTAAGAGATAATGCTTATCTCTTCCTAGATTAACGCTAATTGATAACTATCACTATGATTACAACCAGACTTAACAGTCTGACTCAACAGTATTAACTTTAATACTGCCAGACTTAAGTTAATGCTGGCAGACTTAACTTGCTTCTACCAGACTTAACTTCTATACTAACAGTACTAACTATTTTCTATCAGTACTAACTATAACTAACAGACTTAACTTTAATACTAACAGTATTAAGTCTGTTTATAATATTTTCCTAACAATCCTCCCCTAACTTGATCTTCATACATGAACTTCAAGTTCCTTCAGAACACTCTTGATCTTTAATTACTTTAAGCTTCACCTTGGGCTTTTAGAGGATTGTCCAGAACTTCTGTCTTCAAAATAATAAGTCTTTATGTCTTCAAATCTTGACAGCAACTAGTCTTTAACTCTTGTATCAGCAACCTTGACAAT
>BQNB010105875.1:0-23510 GCA_026074375.1 Tanacetum coccineum | reverse complement strand
TTCTATATATATCTTGTGTTATTGATCTATGAAGTAACACGCCCCGGACACTTATTCCGCTGCGATCTAATTTGGGGGTGTTACATGAGTTTCCACAGACTTTCCCTTGCAGTTCTCGATAGGTTTCTTTAACTCACTTATTGCTATGTTCTTGTCTTGCATTTGAGCTTTCAAATCCTGTATTTCATGATATTGTTCACGTTCTTTTCGAAATACATTAGATCCGTTTTCTTTGCAAACTGAGTTGTTTTTCATTTGTTCTTTACATTGTTGTAAAGCAAGTTCAAGAGAAATCGAGTGTTTTTCAAGTTTAGAAAAACTTTTTAACAAATTATTATGAACTTCGTTGTTAACAGATTCAGTTTGTTTAGAAAGCTTTTGTGCAAGACATTCACATTCTTTGACTTTATGAAGATACATGCATTTCAATTCAGTATAAGCAGTTAAATCAGACAGAGAATGCAAATATGAACATATAACATCTTTAGACACACACTCTTCGAGAAGTAGATCATATATGTTTGAAAAATCAGCCTTTTCAGATTCAAGTTCGTCAATCTCTTTTTCAAGGGATTTAACGTACTCAAAATCTTCATGCATTTCAGTTTTAAGTTCATGTTCAAAACGAAAACTATCATTTTGTGTTTTTATTGAAAGAGGCATTAATAAGGTTTTTATCAAAACTTCCATATCCATAGCAGTTGGCACCCGAAAATAATCACTAGTATGTTTAAACCAAGTTTGATCAACAATTTCTCTAAATTGATTGATGTTAAATGTCATGTCGTTAAAAACTTGTCTACTTTTACTAATGGATTTCGAAACGGGTAGAAAGGCAATGTTTTTAGCAATGTTTGGTTTTGTTCTAACAAACGGTTTTCTCCACATTGTCTTCCTAACTTCTTTTGTGCATTCCAACTGATAAAGATACTCTAGTGTAATCATATGGTTTAACATCATCTTTATTCAATTTTGATCTACTCTCATTTGCAAGAGTCATGGTCTCTTCCCTATTAGGGGCAAATCTGTTTGCAGGATCAGAAGTATCAAATGGGATCTCATACAAACATGGTTTTTCAGATTGAGCTTTCTTGAGGTACCTAGGATTGGCAAAGGTTAGTCTACCATTATATGTCGCGCATTTGGGTGCTAACATATGAATGGTCTGAATTGACTGATTACGAGTATAAACACTAACATATGGAAGGTGTCTGTATGACGATTACGAGTATAAACAATTTCGTTCAAAAACTTAACTGTTTGTCCATTTTCAATCATGCGATGTCATATCTTTTTTTTCTTTAACCTTTAAATCCAAATGACCTTTGTATTTCTCTTAATAACCTCCATTGTGACTTAGTTAAAAGACTCTTTTTGACTAAATCATCGTGTTTCTGATCAAGAACTGAAATTTCATAGGCTTTTGTCTTTAAACCTTCTTTAATTTCAATGTCTTTTAAAGCTAATAGTCCTAGAGTTTCATTTAACTTTGTTTGAAGAATCTCATAATCAATCGTCCGGTCATTAAAGGCTTTGTACTTCTCAAACTCATTCTGTTTGTTCTGAAGTGCAATCAGACAACTATCCCGACAACTAATAGCCTCCCCCAGAGCACTATTGGTTTCATCAAGGTTAGTTTTGCACTTTTCCAATTCTTGAGTCAATGATGCGTTTGCTTTCTTTAATTGCTTTAAAATCGTTTTGTTTTCCTCCATATCCAGAGTTAAATTACAATTAACATTTAGCAAGCGCATCACGCTGCATCAAGCACATTCTACAACATGTTGAACACCTGTTTATCATTAGTACATAAAATTGATGTAATCAGGAGGACATTGCTATCATCCATTCTCCAAAACATATGTGCGTTAATGATTCAGGTTCTCAGAAAGTCGTCTCACATTGTCATACACATTTTTTCATCATGAATTTGTACCTAGTTCCAGATGGCTGACCAGTAAAACAGGATTCTCATGGAGACCTCCTGAATCTTGCCAAGTAGCTGTAATGTGCTTCCAATTCCTGTTCATCAATCTCTTCATCCGTGTCCTCTAGCCAATCAGCTTGCTCATACTTGCAGAGGAACACCTTGTTCCAACTTGTTTTGACATTATACATCTTTTCCTAGGATACGCGTAGTCTTTAACCCGCTTTGGCTTCCTGCATTCCTTTGCATAGTGCCCATATCCCTTGCAGTTAAAGCACTGTATCCCAGTCTGTTGCACTACCTGACTGCCTACTGTTTCCCTAGCCCCAGCAACTGTCATTGTCCTTTGATTCCCAAACTGCCTTGACTGATTGTCATTGTTATACCTTGGTGTGGTATCTTCAGTCTTGTTCCTGGGAGATTAAAGAAGTTCGAGAGGTTGTTTGTTGGTAGTTGTAGAGCTTCTTGAAATACTTTGCAAAGGAGTGCCCAATTCTTTTGCATTTCCTTGTCCCTCTGAGCTTGTTGAGGATCACTGTCTTCATTAGAAACTGAAACTGACTCAGATTGAGGTGTTATTGGTTTGGCCATCTCTTTGCCTGTGTGTTCATAGATGCACTTTGTCTTGTGGAAGATGATGTTGCATTTGATCTTTGAGGTTTTGGTGCTTGATAGTAATTATCTGAATATGGTTGAGCAGCCGCAATGAGTGCTAATGGATTTGCACTTTTGGCTATTCTCTCAGCACGGATATCATTAACCTCCAGTTGAAACTGCTTCAGAATGTCAAACAGTCTGTGATATGAGACGGTGTCTATCTTTTCTGATTGCTTGACAATCGTCACAAATCTTGACCATTCTGGTTGAAGTTGTTGAAGAAATTGAACATTCACTTGCGTTGTTGTAACTTGCAAGTTGTTCATTGTCAACTCATTCATTAATTTGTAAAACCGTGAGTAATACAACTTCACCGGATTCCCATCTAGAGAGTAACTTTCCCAATTCCCAGACAGATTGGTCTTTACATCTTTTACGTTCAACGTGTCTCCCTGTGTAGCCTTTTAAGGCTACCACATTTCATTGATGTGTTGCAAGCATCAACAATGGAATCAGATTTCATCTCCAATACCGGTTAAAAAGCAAGGAAAATTGCTTCCTTTTCAGACTGAAAGTGTTCTTTTTCTCTGAGTCATGTCAATATTGTTTCGATTGATGTATGTTGTGGACTGCAGACGACCTACCGCTGCCACAACAGCTTGAACTTGTACAGTGTTGGCACGTAGGGCACACTAGTATGCTTGTTTTCATCCGCCACCATTTTGGTTTTGTGTCAATGTACCATAGAAAAACGTGTCTCATTGTGAATATCTTCCCTGGTCCAAGCATTGGTGTGGAAAATGGGGGGGGGGGAAAAAAGGGGGGGGAAGGAAGGGGGGTGGTGAAAAGGGGGGGAAGGTGAAAAAGGACGGACGATCTTTTGAACCAGCTGCCATGATATTGTTGTGCATTTGACTATCTGTTGAGGATGTGTTGACTGGAGTAGACATGATGAATGAATAGTTATGAATTATGAAGTGTGAAAGATTTTGTTGGATCTTAAGTGGATATGATGTGATTGAAGTTGTGGTTGTGTATGCAATTCACGTTCACGGGATTTTACACGTCTATGATTAAAACCGATAAATGAATTAACGGGATTTTACAAAATCAATAGAAAACCGTGAATGATTTGATTCGGAATCAGCGGCCAATGATTTAATTGTATAAAAATAGATAATTTTCTGGCTAGGGTTACAGCAGATTGTTTAAATAGGCTCACCAAACTGAAACGGGCCTAAAAATACAGATGGGCCGTGAGCTAGAACAAAAACAAGTCTAACACAAATTCCAAAAAAATGAAAAATGTCAATAACTCATAGTAAACGAGGGTTTTGGGCCTCGAAAAATCCGTAACCAGCTAAAGGGTGGTTACAACTGCTTCCGTCTCGTTTTTCTCTTCGATTTGAGAGGTCACGGGCCTGAAACGGACTTACGGATCAAAAGTTATGGCTGTTTTACTGAAACCCTTTTCTTCACACAAGATTTCTAGACAAAACGCAGTGCTATCTTTAACCAAAACGCAGTGACTTTTGAATCAAAACGCAATGACCATTTAATCAAAACGCAGCTTGAGATTTGGTCAAAACGCAGCTTGAGATTTGGTCAAAACGCAACAAAATAAAAAATTGGGCAGAGTATTCCTTAGTCAAAACGCAATACATGTCTTCAAAACGCAACCTGCAATCAAAACGCAATGAACCAAAACCGATAACTCATTGATCAAAACTCACAGGAATGATCAAAACGCACCAATGATCTCAAAACGCAACAAGATCAAAACGCGAAACCATTGATCAAACGCAACCAGTTCAAAACGAAAACCATTGATAAAACGCAACCAATGATCAAAACGCAATCAAGATCAAAACGCAACCAATGATCAAAACGCAACCAATGATCAAAACGCAACCAATGATCAAAACGCAACCAATGATCAAAACGCAGCCAATGATCAAAACGCAGCCAATGATCAAAACGCAACCAATGATCAAAACGCAACCAATGATCAAAACGCAGCCAATGATCAAAACGCAACCAAGAACTTTGCCAGAGAGTCAAAACGCAACGACGAAATATACGACTTTTTCCACCAAAAATCGCCTAAAAATCACCCTTTTTGACCTTTTAACTTGATTTCTCTTGCACAATTAGTTACCTTATGCCTAGATCTTGCTTAATAACATAAACATTCACACATCTAAGCACAAAAATCCGGGTTTGATTTTTTTTTTGAGTTCAAATGACACACGAATTTGATCTTGTTGAACCACAAGAATCAACCACGAATCCACACGTAGCTCTGATGCCAATTGTAGGAACCCGATTTACACTTTCACTTCATATTACGAACCACGAATCGAACTAGAAAAGAGATAAAGAAAGATTGAGTTGATTTAGAGAGAGAAAGAAGAGAGAGAGATGAGAGAAAAAGAGAAAAGATATTTATTAGAAATGAGAAGAGATATTTTCTAAGTGAAAAATATCTATATATACCCCTACACATTTAATGTGACGCGCGGGATATTTAACTAGGACTCGGGCTCGGGTTTTGCTTGGGATTAAACCCGAAACATATACAATATTAGATTAACTATCGAGCCCGATTCCCGATAATATTCTATTACAACATTAACTAATTAATTGACCGAGACTAACATACATAATGAAGGAACTTCATGTTTGACTCAATATTTTGAGGCTAACAGAAGTTAAGACTGCTCAGAGACTTGGAAGAAATACTACTAAGTAGTTAATACTGCTAGCTTAAAAGTTACCATTGTTAGTGTAACTTAGTACTACTAGTGAATGATTAGTACTGCTTGAGTAAAGTTACAACTGTTAGCATAAAGTTAGTACTTCTAGTGTAACTTAGTACTGCTGATGAAGAATGAAGAAAATATTCTAAGTAGTTACTACTACTGCTTATACACAATTAGTGCTGCTAGAATAAAAGTTAATGTTACTGATTACAACTACTAAAGGATTACAACTGCTAGAAGAGTTTCTACTATTAGAAGGATAAAGATGAAGATTGTTTATCAAGATTACTTATGGGATAAGTATGAGATATTTTTGTAAAAGATAGGTATAAGTTATTTGTTTAGAAGATCATGATAACTTAGGAAAATATTGTAAGCCTGTTAGGACTCCTTGGTGTATAAAAGGAGGTCCTAGGGTATAGAGTTTAATGTACCCAAGATTCACACACATTCATACGTTTTGATATATAGCTTCAAGGTTGTAAACCCTAGTACTACACAGAGTACTTGTATTATTGATATTAGAGCTTTTTAGTAATATCATTGTTCTTAAAGTTTACCCCGAAACATCAATTGACATAACAAAGTCTTTGAAGGCATCTAAAGCTGTTAAAAACCAAAACGCAAAGTTCCTATAGGCCAACGCCAAACACCAAAGTTTTAACCATAAAACTTGTTATTCCCGCTATAATGAATAGACATAGCACACCACTGTGCATCTATTTTTACAAGAAAAAATGTTTTGTAAGTTGTGAAACAACACGTATTAATGATAATGCATATTCAAATTCGAATAAGAATTGGATAACAATGCTACCTGGTAAAACATGTAATAGATTATAACAACCTCTTCAGCGTAGTCGAAAAGTCAAATCTACAAGATCATACATAAACAGCCAGCCTAAACTATTAGAAGTATGTGGTCAAAGTGCAAACTAAACAGCATAAAAATATCTTTAACGCGCATCAACAAACATCAATATAGTTTTCTCAAAGTCTTCAATGTAGATCTGCCTTAATATGTTGCAACAGAGACATGATCCTATGTGGGGCGCCAGAGGGTCGGTTTGCATATATCCTTCGTGTAGAAAAACAATAAATTTCCTCCAACTGTTTGAAATGCACTTCTCCCCTTCTCTTGGAATGCTTATTTTCCTCCATAACTCACCCCTTTCTGTGGTTTCCTTGGCATCCTGCACATTGAAGAAGGCCGTTCTGGTAAAATATCACAAATGCATAACCCTGAAAAGGGACGTCAGTCTCCTGGCCTGCCAGAACTCGTCCCCCTAGTCCCAAGATGATGCGGATTGCTTGTGGATTTTGCAGTTTGTAGGACACATGAAAAGGAAAAGAGACAGAACGCGTCTTTCCTGTATAGAAGAGAACAGAATATCAAAAAATTGCACCACTTTTAGTGCATGGCATACCCTTAGCTAAAATATATTTTTTCGGGTTCATCATGTTTGAGTCATTGTACTGTTTTGTAAATTAGTCATTTTATGTCTTGTCTGATCATAAAACGATAATAATGTGTCCAGCTTAATTCATTAAGCGAGACATAAAAACACTTTTAATGACTTCATATGTTAAACAAACTACCGTGACCAAAACGTACAGCTATAAAAGGTATAATGCTATTTTATTTAAAGTGAAAACCCGAGATTTATGTTTTACTAGTGATACAATGTAAAAGTTATGCAACTATACCACTCGCTTGGTATAGTCCAATCTTGGGAGTTCTCTGAAGTCGTGCATCAAATGAAAGTAATACTCAGAATGTTTTTCTGACTTGCTTTGTTCCATCTCATGTTGCCTCATCGCATGTAATAGAAAGGACATGTTCATCTCTCGGTGCTTTTCATCATTGGGGTGGATTGCAAACATATACTCCTCGTGTAGAACAGATTCCTCAGATTCCGTAACATGGATTTCAGATGGATACTCCTCGCTTTGAGTTAGGTTAAGGCACGTAGATAGGTAGAAGGTCTATGTCGTCCACCTCCACATTCCACAAGGGACCTTGGGCATTCCATATTTAATTCCATTGATACCATCGCACATAGTTAGAATCCATAGCAATTCTCAGTTTGGTGATACACAGGATAAAGACGCCATCTGCAACCAAAAACAGTATTAACATTACATAAGAAGTTCTAGGAAGAAAACATCATAATATGTGCAAACAAAAATGATAAAACATGTCTTAATCTACACTTAAAAGTCTAGAGGTCATTTTGTTACACCTAAATTTCTCGCGCAAGAGGAAGTATGAGGAAATTAGAACGTGGACAAATTGACATTTGTGGACGCTTGTAAGTGTAAAGTTATTTCTTTACTATTTTAGTGCAAGAATGTGTTTGAGTGTTTTTTAACGAAGCAATAACGACGATTGACAGCATGATGGACCATAGACCCTGGTTTACTGTCACACTTTAAGATGCAGACATCATCAGAGTCAGGCCGCTTATCATATTGGAAACACCTAGTGTTATAGAAGCGAGAAGATGAGGCCATCACTCTGACCCTCATGAGATTCAATGCAACGCGTTTAACAATAGATGAAGCCATCTAAGATCAAAAAACAAAAACACAGTTAGCTATAAATGTGATATTTGAACACAAGAAAAAAACATCAATACAAAAAAGACACTACCAAGTCTATACTATAACAACAATCACAAAAAAGTGAAATGCAGATAATTTCAAAACCATAAGTCAAAATTTACTATTTTTTCTTAGTAAATTAAAACCAAAACCGCTACAAACTATACTTACTCTATTAATATCTGAAACTCAAAGGGTCCAAAATGTAGATGGTTAGGGTGTCTTAGGTCCACTTTCATAGTTTTTTAAACTAAATCTTTTTGCCATCAAACTTCAAATGATAAAAAATAAGCAATCCCAAACACCCCATATCTTCAAGGTCTTTAGATTAGCTTATTTTTTGGGCTTACGGGTTTTGTTAAAACCGGGAAAGCTCGTAAGCTTACTTTTCTCGACACTGAGCTTATCAACCTCACAGCATCTAATGGTCACATGATAAGCACATAAGCCGAGAAAAGTAGGTGATCACTATTCGATAAATGCAAATAATCAACGGAAAAAAGCTAATCTAAACACCATAATTAAAAGAGAAACACACTCCTTAACTAACCATCAATCACAAAAAGCTCTAATTCAATACGTATTCCCCCCTAATAACTCCATACATGTTTAGAAAATGACACTACAATAATACATAACTTATGTCAAACAACAATAACCTCAAAACATTGGAAAAACAAACAGAGGATTACAAAACCCAAATTCAAGATCAGAGATTCTTTGTCAAGATTCGCGACTCGTGGGTTAAAAATCGAAAATAAATGTTTAAAGGGACCAAAACGTAAAGGGTTGTGTTGTATAAGGTCCACTTGTGTAACAAACACCGGTCCCTTTAACCCCACCCCCACCAAATAAGCCATAAGCTCGTTGTATAAGCCGAAACAAACACTCCCTAATAACTTAAAGTAACAAATTTAGTAAAAAAATCAATCAAGTAAGTTACATAGCTTATAACCACAGATATTAAAATGACATACAAACTATGCACAAACAGTAAAAAAAAAAAAAAACAAGAACGGAGTAAGGTTAAAGATGATTTACCTAGAAATTAACGTTAAAATTTGGTCAGGAGAAAAATTAAAGGTTGTTTTTTGTTCGTGAAAAATGGGAAAGAATCTCTATACATGTAGTATTACATTTGATCCGTTAAATTTTGATACATTTAACCAACTCTACCTAATCTTTAAATGCTTTGGCGTGGCAATTTCTGACCCACCTGAAACCGACACGAAAATTAATAGGTTAGGTTGAGTCTAATAGATTTTGGGTCGGGTTTGGGTAGACCCATCTGACCCGTTTATTAAACAGATTAGGTTCGGGTTGAGAATAAATCAAGCGGGTCGACCCACCAACCGGTTTAAGATTTATTTTCTAAAATTAAAAATATTTATATTTAATTGTATGATGTTACAATGGGTTAAATGAAACGACCCGCAATCCCGTTTAACTTGTTTACAACACCGAGTAATGGGCCAACTTGTGTATATAAAACGGTTAAATAGGTTTCAAGAAGCGAAAAACCCGATTTAACATATTCAACGCCCCTTGTATATCCTCCATTAACCTGTCAACCCAAGTATATATACGGGTTAAATAGGTCAGGTTCGGGTTATGTGTAAACAGGTTAGGGTTACATAAGCTTACCGATACTAAATGGGTCAGGTTCGGGTTGGGGTTTTCTGACCCGCCAACCCGAACCCGACCCGAATTGCCACCCCTACTTTATATCCACCCGCACACTTATACGTGCCAGAGGTCTTCTTGAAAGTCAGTCTCCATTTCTTCGGTTTAACCAGGGTAAATGTAGGAATGACCCCATCGGGCAGAATTTGAGTGTGTTTGTTGTGGCCTTTTATATAATAATGAAAAGATTAAAATCGATCCAGAAACGCTAAACTGAACCGAATCGAAATTCCAATTTTGTGAAAGACATGAACGATAACGAACTGATAATCGGTCCGGTTTCGGTTTTGGATTCGGCTCGTTCGGGCCCAAAATCGAGAAATCATCTTAAACCGTCTGAACTAGAACCGGACCGACCGACTCAAAAACCTAAACCGACCGATTCACTTCAGTTCGTTCAGTTCATGTCCTTTCACAAAATGAATTCGATTCGGTTCAGTTTAGGCCGGTTCTGATCGATTTTAATCTTTTCTTATATATAAAGGCACCAACAAACACACTCAATTCTGCCCCGATGGGGTATCCTACCTTTACCCTGGATAAACCCGAAAGCAATGAAACTGCTTTCAAGAAGACCTCTGGCACGTATAAGTGTGCGGGTGGATATAAAGTAGGGGTGGCAATTCGGGTCGGGTTCGGTTGGCGGGTCCCAGAAAACCCCAACCCGACCTGACCCATTTAAATAAACAGTTCAGTCTTATGTCAACCCTAACCTATATACACATAACCCAACCTGACCCATATTAACCCGTATATATAATGGGTTGACAGGTATAAAGAGGTTACAAGGGTTGAACAAGTTAAACGGGTTTTCGCTTGACCTATTAACCCGTATTTTATATACAAAAATAGTTGCACATTACAGGTTAAACCAAGTTAAACGGGATAGCGGGTCTGTCTCATTTAACCATATAACACCTACAATAAAATATAAAAATTTTTCATTTAGAAATATATCTTAAACCGGTTGTTGTTCGACTCCGCTTAATTTATACTCAACCGAACCTAATATGTTTAATAAACGGGTCAGATGGGTCGACCCAAACCCGACCCAAAATCTATTAAACTCAACCCGAACCTATTAATTTTCGTGTCGGTTTCAGGTCGGGTCAGAAATTGCCACCCCAAAGCATTTATAAAGATTAAGGTAGAGTTGGTAAACATATCAAAATTTAAAGGACTCAAATGTTAATAACTACATGTATAGAGAATCTTTCCCCAATTTTCACGAACAAAAACACAAACCTATAATTTTTCTCCTAACCAAATTTTAACGTTAATTCTCAGGTAAATCATCTTTACTTACTCGTTTCTTTTTTTTTCTTTTTTTACTGTTTAGTGCTTAGTTTGTATGTCATTTGAATATCTGATGGTTATAAGATATGAATTTATGATTTTTTTACTAAATTTTAGTTACTTTAAAGTTAAGGGAGTGTTTGTTTCGGCTTATACAACGAGCTTATGGCTTATTTGGTGGGGGTGGGGTTAAAGGGACCGGTGTTTGTTACACAAGTGGACCTTATACAACACAACCCTTTACGTTTTGGTCCCTTTAAACATTTATTTCGATTTAACCCACCGAGTCGCGAACTTGACAAAGAAATCTCTTGATCTTGAATTTGGGTTTTGTAATCACTCTGTTTGTTTTTCCAATGGTATTGAGGTATTGTGTTGGAATAAGTTTATGTAATTTGTAGTGTCTTTTTCTAAAATGTATGGACGTTATTAGGGGAAAACCGTATTGAATTAGCGCTTTTTGTGATTGATGTTAGAGTAAGGAGTGTTTAGATTAGCTTAATTTCCGTGCTTATTTGATTTTCGAATAGCTGATGACCTCACTTTTCTCGGCTTATGTGCTTATCAAGTGACCAATAATGCTGAGGTATGATAAGCTCAGAGTCCGAGAAAAGTAAAAGAAGGCCCCCCCCGCCATTTATACAGCTTTCCCGTATTAACCAAACCCGTAAGCCAAAAAAAAGCTAAACTAAAGACCTTGAGAAATGGGGTGTTTGGGAATGCTTATTTTTTAACATTTGAAGTTGATGCAAAAAAGATTTAGTTTAAAAATCTATGAAAGTTGGACCTAGACACCCTACACCATCTACATTTTGGACCCTTTGAGTTTCAAAATTAATAGAAGTAAGTATAGTTTGTTAGCGGTTTTGGTTTTTAATTTTACTAAGAAAAAATAGTAACTCTTGACTTATGGTTTGGAAATATCTTGCATTTCACACTTTTTGTGATGTTGTTATAGTATAGACATGGAAGTGTCTTTTTTGTATAGAGATGTTTTTTTTCTTGTGTTCAAAATATCACATTTATAGCTAACTGTGTTTTTTTTGGTTTTTGATCTTAGATGGCTTCATCTAATGTTAAACGCGTTGCATCGAATCTCATGAGGGTCACAGTGATGGCCTCATCTTCTCGCTTCTATAACACTAGGTGTTTCCAATATGATAAGCGTGACTCTGATGATGTCTGCATCTTAAAGTGTGACAGTAAACCAGGGTCTATGGTCCATCATGCTGTCAATCGTGCGTATATTTGATTCCCGTTAAAAAACACAACACATTCTTTGCACTCAAAATAGTAAAGAAAAAAACTTTACACTTACAAGCATCTACACATGTCCAATTTGTCCACACTCTAATTTCCGCATACTTCCTCTTGCGCGAGAAATTTAGGTGTAACAAAATGACCTCTAGACTTTTAAGTGTAGACATGGTTTTATCACTTTTATGTTTGCACAATATAAGATGTTTTCTGTCCTAGAACTTCCTAATGTAATCGTTAATACCTGTTTATGATTTCAGATGCGTTTAATCCACGTGTATCACCAACTGAGAATCTGCTATGGATTCTAAACTATGTGGATGGTATCAATGGAGTCAAATATGGAATGCACAAGGTCCCTTGGTGGAATGTGGAGGAGGACGACAAATCCCTCTACCTACTCCGAGCCTTACCTACTCAAAGCGAGGAGTATCCATCTGAAATCCATGTTACGGAATCTGAGGAATCTATTCACACAGGAGTATAGTTTTGCAAGTCCACCCCAATGATGAAAAAGCACCGGAGAAGATGAACGATGTCTTTCTATTACATGCTATGAGGCAACATGAGATGGAACAAAGCAAGTCAGAACCTTCTGAGTATTACTTTCATGTGATGCACGACTTCAGAGAACTCCCCAGATTGGCTATACCAGCGAGTGGTATCGTTGCAACTTTTACATGTATCACAGTAACATAATATCTCGGGTTTTCACTTTAAATAAAATAGCAATATACCTTTTATAGCTGTCCGTTTTGGTCACTGTAGTTTGTTTACATCTGAAGTCATTAAAAGATGTTTTTATGTCTCGCTTAATGACTTAAGCATGACACATATTCATCTTTTATGATCAGACAAGACATAAAATGACTAATTTACAAAACAGTACAATGACTCAAACATGATGAACCCGAAAAAATATATTTTAGCTAAGGGTATGCCATGCACTAAAAGTGGTGCAATTTTTTGATATTCTGTTCTCTTCTATACAGGAAAGACGCGTTCTGTCTCTTTTCCTTTTCATGTGTCCTACAAACTGCAAAATCCACAAGCAATCCGCATCATCTTGGGACTAGGGGGACGAGATGCTGCAGGCCAGGAGACTGACGACCCTTTTCAGGGTTATGCATTTGAGATATTTTTACCAGAACGGCTCTTCAATGTGAGAGATGCCAAGGAACACAGAACGGGTGAGTTATGGAAAATAAGCATTCCCAAGAAGAAAGGAGAGTGCATTCAAACAGTTGGAGGAAATTTATTGTTTTTCTACACGAAGGATATATGCAAACCGACCCTCTGCCGCCCCACATAGGATCATGTCTCTGTTGCAACATATTAAGGCAGATCTACATTGAAGACTTTGAGAAAACTATATTGATGTTTGTTGATGCGCGTTAAAGATATTTTTATGCTGTTTAGTTTGCACTTTGACCACATACTTCTAATGATGTTTAGCTGGCTGTTTATGTATGACTCTTGTATCCTTTGGACTTTTCCGACTTTTGTTGAAGAGGTTTTTATAATCTATTTACTTGTTTTACCAGGAAGCTAAGGTTATCCCAATTCTTATTCGAATTGAATATGCATTAGCAATTAATACGTTTTGTTCACAACTTTTACAAAATCCATTTTTCTTTTTTTTTTTTTGTAAATTATGAGCAGTGGTGTTGCTAGTCTATTATTATAGCGGGAATAACAAGTTTTATGGTTAAAACTTTGGTGTTTGGCGTTGGCCTATAGGAACTTTGCGTTTTGGTTTTTAACAGCTTTAGATGCCTTCAAAGACTTTGTTATGTCAATTGATGTTTCGGGTTCATCAAAATCCGAGTGATTGTCTATAGGAACTTTGTCCACATTTGGAAACAAAATGTGAGATTCAAAACTTTTGTTTTTTGCTTAAAATGTACAAACACAACTTACACAATCTGTTTGGTTCTTGTAATGAAACTTGGAATGGACAGTATGATTACAAATGGGAATGGGAATTGTCTTGCACAATTCTAATTTTTTATTGATACACAATGTTTTAGCTCCATTAGAGCACCATGTGCCGGGTTGGGTCACAGGTCGTGTATAGCAAAAAATGTCGTGACCTCAGCCTTTTCTTTTATAGATTAAAAACTATAACTTGACAAAAAAAAGCACACTCGCTCATCAATCAAGTCATAGAACACCCCCGAGTCGTACATTTAACCTAATAAAACACAAATAAATCACAAAATATAAAAATGGCCAATAACTCGACCGGTGATTTTGGCGAAAAAGCTTATAACGCGATGGGGGTGTGATGTCAAGCCATAACACCGAGTTATTGAGATATAACTTACCCTATAACTTGTCTCTAGGTGTTAGTATTGTGCAAATAAAAAAATAACGTTTTCAAATCAAAAACATGTTTTGTTTTTTGTTAGCCTCAAAATATTGAGTCGAACATGAAGTTCGTTCATTATGTATGTTAGTCTCGGTCAATTAATTAGTTAACGTTGTAATAGGAAAGTATCGGGAATCGGGCTCGATAGTTAATCTAATATTGTATATGTTTCGGGTTTAATCCCAAGCAAAACCTGAGCCCGGGTCTATTACTATCCCGCGCGTACCTTAACGTGACGGGGTAAATAAGCTTTTTCTCTTTAGAAAAACTAGTTGTCTTGCATATATAAAAATCTTCTTTTCATCAATTCTCTCGAACCTCACTCTTCTTTCACTCTCTAAAACACTCAAATCTTTCTTATAATCTTTTCTTGGTTCGATTCGTGGTTCGTAATATGAAGTGAAAGTGTAAATCGGGTTCCTACAATTGGCATCAGAGCTACGTGTGGATTCGTAGTTGATTCTTGTGGTTCAAAAAGATCAAATTCGTGTGTCATTTGAAGCGGAAAAAAAAAATCAAACCCGATTTTTGTGCTTAGATGTGTGAATGTTTATATGTTTTAAGCAAGATCTAGGCATAAGGTAACTAATTGTGCAAGAGAAATCAAGTTAAAAGGTCAAAAAGGGTGATTTTTAGGCGATTTTTGGTGGAAAAAGTCGTATATTTCATCGTTGCGTTTTGACTCTCTGGCAAAGTTCTTGTTGCGTTTTATCATTGGTTTGCGTTTTGATCATTGGATGCGTTGATCATTGGTTGCGTTGGATCTGATTGTGTTTTGGTTCCATTGCGTTTTTTGATTGCAGGTATGCCGTTTGAAGACACATTGCTTTTGAATTAGGAATACTCTGCCCAATTTTTTATTTTGTTGCGTGTTTGACCAAATCTCAAGCTGCGATTGACAAATCTTCAAGCTGCTTTGATTAAATGGTCATTGCCTTTGATTCAAAAGTCACTACGTTTGGTTAAAGATAGCACTGCTTTTGTCAAGAAGATCATGTGTTGAAGAAAGGGTTCAGTAAAACAGCCATAACTTTTGATCCGTAAGTCCGTTTCAGGCCCGTGACCTCTCAAATCGAAGAGAAAAACGAGACGGACGCAGCCGTAGCCACCTTTGGCTGGTTACGGATTTTTCGAGGCCCAAAACCCTCGTTTACTATGAGTTTATTGGACATTTTTTTATTTTTTTAGAATTGTGGTTATACTTGTTTTTTGTTCGAGCTCACGCCCATTTTGTAATTTTTTAGGCCCGTTTCAGTTTGGTGAGCCTATTAAACAATCTGTTTTAACCCTAGCCAAAAAATTTATCTGTTTTTTAATACAATTAAAATCATTGGTCCCGCTGATTCCTAAATCAATCATTCCACGTTTCATTGATTTGAAAAATCCTGTTAATTCATTTATCGGTTTTAATCATAGACTTGTAAAATCCCGTGAACGTGAATTGCTTACACAACCACAACTTCAATCACATCATATCCACTTAAGATCCAACAAAATTACACAACTTCAAAATTCACGATAAAAAGGGAACAAAGTTACTTCATCATTCGGGTTCAGTTTAGAGGAACCAGAGGATACAGAAACTGCCAGAGCAAGCAAAGAATTTTCAAAGAAACTCCTTGAACAAATTAAATGCACATAAATCAACCACTCAATTTCTCAAAAGACAGACTTGTCCTTGGTGTCTATTGTATCAACAAGCTTTTGCACAATCTTTGGTGGATAGTTTACAGAAACTTCAAGTTCAGTTATCTCAACACATAAACTTAGAAAACACATCTCAATGCAGAAACCCTTCACGAGATTGATTCCACATCCGCTCTAAGTGTGATCAAGTAACAATTTGAAAGGTTCATTAACTCCTACTTGTTAAAGCCTCTCTATATATAGCAAGATCTTTTTCATCAGATGCGAGAAGTAAGAGAAAACTTTCAGAGATTACACTAAAATGACAGCTCAAACATTCAATGAAACATCATCAAGAACATGAAATCCATTGAGCAAATGAATAATAGAAGATCAAAGTCATGAGCAAGAGCTTAAGAATAACGGTGAAAAGTTGAGTGACAGACAGTTCAGATCAACAGAGTAGCAAGTTCAAGAGGTTCAATCAGTCGTACAATTCAGGAGATGAAACAAGCAGTAGGATTGATCAGATTAAGAGATTGATAAGCAGGAATTGGAAGCACATTACGGTTTCATGGCAAAGATTCAGGAAGTCTTACTGCGAAAAAAAAAAAAAAAAAATAGAAAAAAAAGAATCAAGTTCTACTGATACGCTATTTGAACAGGTACAAAACAATGATGAAAAGAATGAGTTTTGCCAATGAAAGAACAACATTCTGAAAACATGCTGACAGAATGTGCTGATGAGCGTGCTGCGCTTGCTAATTTAATTGCAAACTTAACTCTTGATACTGAGGAAAACAAAACGATTTTAAAGCAATTAAAGAAAGCAAACGCATCATTGACCAAGAATTGGAAAAGTGCAAAACTTAACCTGATGAAACCAATAGTGCTTGGGGGAGGCATTAGTTGTTCAAGATAGTTGACTGATTGCACTTCAAACAACAGAAAGAGTTTGAGAATTACAAAGCCTTAATGACCGAACGATTGATTTAAGAGATCTGTCAACCAAAGTTAAATAAAACTCTAGGACAGTAAACTTTAAAAGACATGAAATTAAAGAAGGTTTAAAGACAAAATCCATGAATATTTCGGTTCTTTGATCAAAACACGATGAATTTAGTCAAAAAGAGTCTTAACTAAGTCACAACTGGACGGTTATCTCAAAGAGAATACAAAGTCTTTCGATTAAAGGTTAAAGAAAAAAAGATATTGACAAGATGATTGAAATGGACAAACAGTTAAAGTTTCTGAACGAAATTGTTTATACCTAATCAGTCGAATTCAGATCATTCATATGTTAGCAACCTAAATGCGCCGACTAAAATGGTAGACTAACCTTTGTTCAATCAAGTACCTCAAAAAGGATCAATCTGAAAAGCCCTTTTTGAAAGAGATCCCATATGATAATTCTGATCATTCAAACAGATTTTCCCCTGAAAGGGAAGATAACCATGACTCTTGAAATGATAGTAGATCAAAAATTATATAAGACAAAGGAAACCATATGATTACACAAATCAGAATAGTCTTTATAAAATTTTAAAGACCCTCACTGGAGTATCTTTATCAGTTGGAACGCGCAAAGGAGTTGAGAAGACAATGTGGGAGAAAACCGTTTGTTAGTAACAAAAAACCAACATTGCTAAAAACGTTGCCTTTCTACCCATTTCAAAATCCATTAGTAAAAGTAGACAAGTTTTTAACGAAGATGACATTTAACATCAATCAATTTATGGGGAAATTATTTGATCAAACTTGGGTTTTAAACATACTAGTGAGTATTTCGGTACCAATGCTCATGATATAGAACTTTTGATAAAAACCTTAGTTAATGCCTCTTTCATATAAAGACAAATGATAGGTTTTCCGCTTTGAACATGAACTTAAAACAGAAAGGCATGAAGATTAATGAGTACGTTAAATCCCTTGAAAAAGAGTGACGAACTTGAATCGGAAAAGCTGATTTTTCAAACATTATATGATCTACTTCTCGAAGAGATGTGTGTCTAAAATGTTAATGTACATATTTGCATTCTCTGTCTGATTAAATGCTCATTACTGGATTCAATGCTTATATCTTCACAAGTCAAAGACTGTGAATGTTCTTGCATAAAGCTTTCCGAACAAACTGAATCTGTTAACAGAAGAAGTTCATAATAATTTGTTAAAAAAGTTTTTCTAAACTTGAAAAATAATCTCGATTTTCCTCTTGAACTTGCTTAACAACAATGTAAAGAAGAAATGAAAAACAACTCCAGTTTGCAAAGAAAATAGGATCTAATGTATTTCGAAAAGAACGTGAACAATATCATGAAATACAAGATTTGAAAGCTCAAATGCAAGACAAGAACATAGCCATCAGTGAGTTAAAGAAACTCATTGAGATGTTCAAAAGAAAGGGTGTGGATACTAATTTTGAACAACCATCTATCTTGGGAAAACCGCCTGTACAATCAATCAGAAATCAACCAGTGGTAAGACAACCAATTACGTATAAATCTGAACGATATCAATGTCCACAACAACGGTTTGCCTCCCAAGTTGATGTGTCGAATAAGTTGACAAAACCTGCCACTCCACACTCTTGGCATCAAAAATTCCTTTATATTTTTTTATTATTATGATTTTATGTGTAATATGTTAATTATGGCTAAATCACAACTTAGGACTTTTTAATATGTAAAATGGGTTTTCACTAATGTTTATGAATTTATACACTTATTCTTATGTCATATGGTTATATATATCATGGAAAAATATGATAACATATGGTTTAAGTATAAACATGTTTAGGTATAAATTAGGGTTTTTAAGGTTTACATAAAAAGGTTATGACTAAAAGTATACATAAATGTTTAAAGGGCTGTTTTGTTTCGAACTTCTTAAAAGTTGTTTGGAGCCATTTTAATAAAATAAATACGGCCTTATGACGATTCCAAAATGATAAGAAACTCGAAAAACCGATTTATAACGAAAAAGATACGTTAATTACGAGGTTACGACGAGAAATACTTTTATAAAACAATTTTTATAAAATTACTATTCATTACAGAAGTTGATATTTTTAAACATCAAAAATATGATATAACTTTTTAATTACGAGATCGTACTCGAAAGAATCGCTAAAAACGGAACTATAACGAATAAACTTAACGACCATTTAGATAATAAAGTTTATAAAAGTAATTTTATAAACTATGAACAGTACAAAAGTTTACTATACATACAAATCCACGACCCAACTTTATAAAATATAATACATCTTTTTAATAATAAATAACATACTCGACAGGAATCACTAAATCGGGATTAAAACAAAGATGAAAAAAAAAACGAATAAGTTATTACGATTACAAGTTTACCGCTAATTAAAACTAAAAACGATAAACTATGAATGTAACAGTAAAATTACTATTCACACCAGAATCTTAAAAACTTGAAAATTAAAAATCTTGATCACTCGTCTTACTACGAAGACAGTGGACGTAAGAGAAAACGCGAGCAACGGACTTAAAAAACGACCCAAATTATCGCTCATTTTTACAAAAAAGTTTATTTATATTCAACGTTTACACTTTATGAATAATATTTTACTAAAACGATAGTCGGTGATTATGCTAAATAGAATATTTTGTGTTATCCAAGGCTATAATACTACGAGATTTTCAATAATGTGGCCTCTTCGGATAGGCGTATCGACTGAGTTGTTGGGATTACGATTAAAGTGTCTAACTCCTCGTACGTCATGTCATGCCCTCTTTAAAAATTAATGATAGCCCTAACGATAGTCATGTAACAACTATAAGATTATAATAAATGTTATTGATTAAAGTACTCGGTACTTATACGAACTTAATTTAAATAGGTTGCATCTAACGTTTTACGTGACGTTTTATCTGTGTTATTTGGACCTACAACTTCAAGGGTGGAGTTCATAAGCCCCACTTTTAACAGTTTTTAAACTGATTTACTATTATTTGGCTGTTGAAAACATGCTTTGTTTTATAAATTAGACGCAAGTGTTTTAAAGTATATTGATTAAGTGTTTGCCTACAGTAGCGATAACCCATCCTGAGCCCATTAGTCATGAAACTGTCAATTGCATAGATGTAGTTGTTAATTTGCATAATGTGAGCTCGAATGTTATAAATAGAGTCCTATTGGGATTAACCTCCCCGTTTAGGGTGATTACTAATCACCGGGAACGAACGTTACTATGTCGGACTATGGATGTTTGTGGTTTACAAATCTGTTAACCGGCAAAATAAACTGCTACAAATAGCAAATACAAGGTTGAGCTTCAGTGTCATGAGCTTAGTTCAACAGATAATGTTTTTGTGATGTTGGCATAATGTTGTAACATCATTGGGAAAGTCTTGCGGTCCTGCATAATTTAAAATACATAAACCTATGAGTTCACCACATTTTTGTTGACGTTTTAAAGCAATGTTTTCAGGGAGGTCATTAGGCACGAGGTCCAAGGATGCATATGGACTTACATTTTGGATGCACACTTTAAAGATTATGTGCATCATATTTGGGAAATGTATTGTTTGGCTTTTTGTACTTTATACAAGAACAAGTAAAGCTTTATGGCTTTTGTATTATGTCTATAATTAAATCCAATGTAACCATTTAAACGACTTTTTGTGTCGTTCTTTATATATATCTTTTGCTGTTGAATCATTGAAATTGTAACACCCCAAGATAAAAAGATAAGCTACATGATTATGTTTTCTTGGAAATCATAAACATGGAGTTTGAAATTAACTTGAAATTACTATTGAGGCCATATATAGGCACTCATTTTACTTTAGTTTAACAAATGAAAAGACTTATAACGTAAAGTAGAAAAGGTTAACTTGTTATGTCTTCATGATTAAGACATGTACATGAAGTCATTGACTTGGTCAAAGACTTATAACGAATAGTAATATATTGGATGTTTATGTCTACTTGTTAGTACATACACATTAAGTCACTGAATTCATCAAAGACTTATTAAAGCATGCAATTGGCTTAGTAATACTATTGATACCATTACGTTTTAACTTAAGTTGGTAAAAATAGTAAAAGCCATAAAGTATAAGATCAATCTTATTGGAATACCACAATTTTATGGTATGTCCAACGAGGGTAATCAAACTATATATTGTTTTGATTTATGATGACCTTAACTTATTTAACTCCTAAAAAGATCAAGGTTAGATAAATTGAGTATATCATGGATATGCCCAATAAGACTCCAACCTAGAAGGTTAATTAAGATAAAATGAGATGAATCTCATTGTGTCTTGATTGAAGTTCTAAATTTGGTAAAAATCTCTTGGAGATTATTATTGACAAATGCCTAGAATTGTTAAGTGTATTTTGTTGGATACCCAAAGGAAACGATGGGATACCATTTCTACAACCCACACGAGAACAAAGTTTATGTTTCTCGTCATGATGAGTTATTTGAGAATAAGCTCAAATGTACAAGAAGCGAGTGGAAATATCACTTTGCTAAAAGCGAATGGGAGTAATGTAGGTCTTGAATTACTTAAAGAAGAAGATACATAAACCTTCTGAACGCACTAGCGAATGTCATACTGGGGCTAAACAGGAAATGATGAACCTTAGAATGATGTTACTCATATTCATAGATCCGCAAGGATACCTCATGATATGTTTCTATATCAATGGTGAGGATTATGAGTTAGAGGATCATAGTGAACCTGCTAACCATAGGAGATGCTTTATTAGATCTTGAATTTAATGAATGACTCAACGACTATGAATGAAGAGATGCTGTCCAAAGGGAGATAATCATATTCTTGGGATTTGTTTTATCTTTAACCTATCGGTTTGATGATGAGGTTTAAATGAGTTTCCTTTTAGAGAAGACTCATAGAGACAATATTGTATACATATTTATTACATGTTAAATGACATAAGAGTTTACTCGTACTCAATAAATTGACTATGATTAAAAGTTCTTCATTAACGAACCTTAAATATATAAAGATGATTTGATTGTCATACTTGTTTTCTTGGAAAGAAATAGGACAAATTGGATTTCAAGAACTCTTTATTGATTGATTACCTTGCGAGGACGATATGTAATCAAATAAGATTTTATGGATCCAATATAATTTTTAGAAAGTATACAAAAATGCTAGAATCCAAGTATGGATTAAAAGCACGCATCTAATGAGCAGAATCTTAAGTTTAATTGTTAAATAAATCACTTGTTGGATTTAATTTTTAATTATAAGTAAGATAGCTCATGAGTACATCTCAAAGCTAGTGGGAGTAATTGTTTTTATTTTTCTAAAATTAATTATGTTGTTGAACATATTAGAAACATGCAACCTTGGAATAAACTTTCTTGTAGGAAATAAAGTTTCTTGTAAGAATTTTAGGAGATGAAACATGCAACCTTGGAATAATATATTTGATACATTAAACATATGTGGTGAATTAAGTCTAAATGTAATATGTAATATCATTGAGTGAAACTCGAATGATCTATCTCGCTTGGTGAGATTGGATACATGAATGGAAACCTTAAGTCCCACTAAAGGATTCATTATGTACATAATATTGTATATGTTGTTATCCCACTATTTAATCCATTACACAACAATATTCTTTACCAAAATGCTAGAAATAATAAGAAATCTTAGAGAGAGAAAGTAGAGAGAGAAACTAGAAAGGAAGGTTAGATTAGAGAGAGAAAGGAGGATTACAAGTGAATGAAAATTGTAACCAACACCCTTCACCAAGTGTGGTGAAGGGATATTTATACCCTAGCCTTCTAGTTGACTCTTGGGCTTTCTTAACGGGCCGAGCTTGGCTAAACTTGGGCTTTTACCCTTAACATGGACAACATTAGATTACAAACCACGCTCGATGATACCCGACTAGTCTATTACAATACAAGACCTAGTTTGACTTTCTAAGACCGATAACATTCTTGTTTGACTTAATATAATTAAGGCTAACAATCTCCCCCAATGTTGAGGTCTCTTTCTTCAAACTTCTATGTATCACCGATGACACTGAAGATATGACGTTTAACGTTTATGCTTTGCCTTGTTATGGTCTTGTCTTGTTTGTAATAGCTTTGATCATTCATGCTTTGTGATCTTGATCTTGAGCCTTTATCTTTTGACTTTGAGTCATTAAGATCGTTATCTTGCATCATCTCCTTGACTTGAATCATTTTGATTTGACTTCCTTGAGCAACTTGTGCTCTTGACCAACATGCTCATACTTGTTACATTAGTCTAACAATCTCCCCAATTGATGATTCTTTATTTGACTTTGAGGATCTTTGATGGTGGGGAAGATTAGAATCAACTATCTTGATGTTGAACGATTGACTTTGAAAGCTTGAGTA
>BQNB010105874.1:0-23511 GCA_026074375.1 Tanacetum coccineum | reverse complement strand
TGGATAGCCTCAGCTGCTTCAAGGTCTTGAGGTACACTAGTCTGAGGTAACTAAGTGTCCTTTTTTTTGGTTGTCCTAACTAATATAACTAGCATTACTAACGACTTAGTTTATATTCTTTAATCTTCAGTAGCAACACAAATCTTCAAATAGCAGTACTAAGTCGATTAGCAGTATAACCTTGTAGAAGCTCTTAATTCCCAACAATCCTCTCCTAAACTTGTGATTTATCTCTAAATCAGCAAGTTTCTTCAGTATAAGCATCTTGATCACCAGGAGGATGTATCCAAAAACTTCTTCATTCTTTTAACTGTGACTTGATAAACTTGAGAATCTCAAATGCCATTGTGCTCTCAGCTTCAGCTTCTAGCTTCCAATTCAACATCTTTTGCAGCATTTCCTTGATGAGAGGATACCTTTTCTCTACTAGCATGTTGAAGCATGTCAAAGTACTATCCATTAGTAATGTATGAACTCTACAACTTTCATACAATTTCCAGCTAATTAGAGTCCAATCCCGCTGATTACTCCGAATTTCATCCTCTGCATTTGGTTTAAACATTACCTTAAGATCTCCCTAAGTAGCAAATTATAACCTTCTGGAGTAGTGTCTTTAAACCTTTTCATCACCAATCTGTGCAAATCTACCAAATCTTGTCTATCAAATATCCTAAGCAACTGGATAATGATTTATGATAACTAGTATTCCCATCTACTCTAATTATCTTATAAACATGTAGATCTTCCATATCAACATTCCCTAAGTTTTGAGATTCCTAATCAACTATATATGGTATTTAGTAGACAAAATCTTTCGATCTACAGTCTCTTCTTCATCTGAAACAACTGTTAACCACATTCTTAATTCTTCTTTTTCATGCTCATAGTCTGCAGTTGCTTCTTTACCACTCTTTGCTAATTCTTGTTCCTCAGCAACATCCTCTAGCTTTTGCTTTTTAGCACTTTCTTCACTTTTCTTTTCACCTGCTCTTTTTTTGGAAAGTGTTTTCTTTCTACTTCCCCCTGCTGGCTTGCTACTGCTATTATTCTTCTTTCCACTATCATTAATCACTTCTATATCCATTTGTATAAAATCTTGATTCCTCTTTTGCTGTCTTTCATACAACCCATGGATTTCTTCATAAGTCTTTCCTTTCAGCTGACTGTATTTGTAACCACCTGTATTCTTTAGATAAGATATCATAAGATTCCTCAACTGAGTCCTAGTAGGTGGTTTACTTCTGATCTCTGCAGCTATTTGAGCAGCTCTAAACTTTCTTTGTGCTGCTATTGTTACAAACCCTCATACTCTCATCAACGATCTTAAACCCATAATATTTTTCATCAATCACACACTAAATGGCTGATTTGAAATTTGTCAATCAACACAATATGGTAGCCTATTTAGAAAAGAGTGATGAGAATGCAGAGTTTTCATCAGATAGTAGACTTCCTCTCTACATGTTCAATCAACTATGCTCTCACTGTAAGTCCTACTATCTATGTTTCTTATATTGAACGGTTTTGGAACACTGCTACTTCCAAAACAATCAATTCTGTGAAGCAAATATATGCTATTGTTGATTGCAAGGTTGTGGTTATATCAGAATCATCAGTGAGAAGTGATCTTCTCTTTAATGATGAGGATGGTGTAACTTGCCTCACAAATGATGAAATTTTTAAAAACCTTGCATTGATGGGATATGAACAACTTTCAACAAAACTTACTTTCAAAAAGGTTCATTCTCTCCACAATGGAAATTCCTAATACATACCATCCTTCAATGCATAAGTTCAAAATCAACTGCCTGAAATGAGTTTTCAACTAATTTGGCTTCAGCAGTTATATGTTTGGCAAAGGGTCAAAAATTTAATTTTTGATGGTATGTTAAGGAACTTGGATTCAAAGAAGTTTTTAATGTATCCAAGGTTTTTACAACTCTTTTTGAATAATTCGCTTAAAGATTTACCAGAACCTTTTAATGATACATATGTGAAACCATGCCAAACTAAAAAGGTTTTCTCAAATATGGCAAGGAAAAGTGTTAATTTTTTAGGAAACATTAACCCACTTTTTGCCTCTATGTTGGTGCAAAACCAAGCACCTGAGGGTGAAGGTTCAGTAGTACACCCTGAACCTCAACCCACACCCTCTACCTCATAACCAAATGTCTCATAACCTTAAATTGCATCACTTCACATTGAAACATCTCCAACTGTAGCACCCTAAACTAAAGCACACCAAATTGCAGTATCTCAAATTGTTTTTCATGAAGCTCACATTGAGCAAATTCTCCCATCTCCAACTACTTATCAAAGAAAAAGAAAGACTCAAAAACATAGGAGAACCAAAAAGGACACTGAGTTACCTTAGACTAGTGTGCCTCTAGACCATAGAGCAGATGAGGTTGTCCATAAGGAGGGGGTGACAGTGAGGAAAGGGCTATCACTACTGATGCTCGCTTAGATGCATCACAGGATAGTGATAACATTTTTAAGACCCAATCCACGACAATGCTTAATGTTGACATTCCTTAGGGAATAGATACAGGTGGCAGTCCCAAGCGCCAAGAAACCATGGGGGTACTCCTTCTTAGACTATGTCTGAGAGAGTACTTGAACAGCCCAATGAACCACCTTTCTCAGAAAGTCACACATCTAGAAGTGGGGAGGGCAGGATGGAGCAAACTTTTGAATTGACGGATAATGTACCATCTACACCCCATGATTTACCTCTCATGGGAGGTTACACACCTAGAAGTGATGAGGGTAGGATGAAAATAGATGAATTGATTACTCTGTATACAAAACTGTCAAAACATGTGCTTGACTTAGAGAAAGAAAAGGATGCTCAAGCTAAATAAAAGAGTCAAGAAATTGGAAAGAAAAAGGAAGTCAAGCATCTCACACCCAAGAAGGAGGAAATACAGACAAGTTGAGACTTCTTTTGATGATGGTTTGGATGAGGAGGATGCATCCAAACAGGGGAGGAGAAGTGACAAGATAAAACCAATGTTCACAGATAAGGATTTTGAAGAGCTTGATGATCATATGGAAAATGTTGAAGAGGAGACAGTTGATGCTGCTACAACTGGAGTTAGTACTGCTGCTGTAACTATTAGTACTGCTGAACCAAGGACTCCTCCTTCATCAACAACAGTCTTTGATGATGAGGATGTT
Source organism: Tanacetum coccineum (assembly GCA_026074375.1). Classification (NCBI taxonomy): domain Eukaryota; kingdom Viridiplantae; phylum Streptophyta; class Magnoliopsida; order Asterales; family Asteraceae; genus Tanacetum; species Tanacetum coccineum. The sequence continues at coordinate 20,331 of BQNB010105874.1, read as the reverse complement.
ACTATGGCAATGGCTCAGACTTTGATAAAGATGAAGGAACAGAAAGCTAAGGAGAAAGGAGTTGCTATTACAGATGTAGAAGACTCTTCTAGAACTGTCAGACCTGTCAGATCAATAACAACACTTCAACCTCTTCCAACCATTGATCCTAAAGACAAAGGTAAAGGTGTACTGGTTGAAGAAGAACCTGTGAAAATCAAGAAGAAAGATCAAGGTGATTTGCAAATTCAAGCAGATGCAGAGTTAGCTCAAAGACTTCATGAGGAAGAATTAGCAGAGTTAGAAAGAAGACAAAAAGAAAGAGTAGCACAAGAAGAAGCATCTATGGCTGCACTTTATGAAGAATATGATATTATTCAAGCTAGCATTGATGTTGATGCTTTAGTTGCTGCAAAGCTCTAATAGGAAGAAAGAGAGCAGTTTACCATTGAAGAAAGAGCACAATTTTTGGTAGAAACAATAGCAGTACAAAGAAAGTTTAGAGCTGCTCAAAGGGCTACAGAGATCAGAAGTAAACCACCTACTAGGACTCAATTGAGGAATCTTATGATAACTTATCTAAAGAACACAGGTGGTTACAAATACAGTCATCTGAAAGGAAAGACTTATAAAGAAATCCATGGATTGTATGAAAGACAGCAAAAGAGGAATCAAGATTTTATACTAATGGATACAGAAGTGATTAATGACAGTGGAAAGAAGAATGATAGCAGTAGCAAGCCAGCTGGGGGAAGTAGAAAGAAAACACTTTCCAGAAAAAGAGCAGGTGAAAAGAAAAGTGAAGAAAGTGCTAAAAAGCAAAAGCTAGAGGATGTTGCAGAGGAACAAGAATCAGGAAAGAGTGATGAAGAAGCAGTTGCAGAATATAAGCATAAAAATGAAGAGTTAAGAATGTGGTTAACAGTTGTTTCAGATGAAGAAGAGACTTAGGATCTAAAGATTTTGTCTGTTAAATACCTTATAGTTTATTGGGAATCTTAGAACTTAGTGAGTGTTGATATGGAAGATCTACATGTTTATAAGATAATTAGAGCAGATAGGAATACTAGTTATCACAAATCATTATCCAGTATGCTCAGGAAATTTGATAGACAAGATTTGGTAGATTTGCACAGATTGGTGATGAAAAGGTTTGAAGACACTACTCCAGAAGGTTATAATTTGCTGGTTTGGGGAGATCTTAAGGTATTGTTTGAACCAAATGTAGAGGATGAAATTTGGAGTAATCAGCAGGATTGGAATCTAATTAGCTGGAAATTATATGAAAGTTGTGGAATTTATACATTACTAATGGATGGTACTTTGACCTGCTTCAACATGCTAGTAGAGAAAAGGTATCCTCTCATCAAGGAAATACTACAAAAGTTGTTGAACTAGAAGCTAGAAGCTGAAGCTGAGAGCATAATGACATTTGAGCTTCTTAAGTTTATCAAGTCACAGCTAAAAGAATAAAGAAGTGTTTGGATACATCCTCCTAGTGATCAAGATGCTTATACTAAAGAAACTTGCTGATTTGGAGATAAATCACATGTTTAGGGGAGGATTATTGGGAATTAAGAGCTTCTACAAGGTTATACTGCTGATGGACTTAGTACTACTATTTGAAGATTTGTGCTGCTACTGAAGATTGAAGAATTTAAACTAAGTCATTAGTACTGGTAGTTGTAATAGTTATTATTGTTAGTTATAGTTAGTACTGCTAGTTAGTTTATTAGTACTGTTAGTATAAGAAGTTAGTACTACTTATGTGATATGTATGAGATATAATAGGAATACATATGCATGATCACTTAATGCGGTTTGTAAGCCTATTAGGGTTTCCTTAGTGTATAAAAGGAACCTTACGGCATAGTTAGAGATATCAATTTTTACAGCAGACACATATAAATTTATAGTTAGTTATTCTGTAATCTAGGCAGAATATTTGCAATCAATATATTCAAGTTTAGTATTCATTGTTTTTCTTAGTATTGCAAGTTAGATTCCACATAACTTGTAGTATTCACAATCATAGTCTCTCATATAGTTAGTTTGGATTTATACAAGTTAACTAAGCTTTAACAGGCTAAAGGAGATCTGTTTATTTGGGACTTCACAGTTTGCAAAAAACAAACATTCATTACAAGATAAGCAAACATTTGCAAAATTATTTGACAAAGCAATATTCTTAACATTTGCATTACATCCTGAAACATGATTGTTCTTATTTAAACCAGACTTAGACTTCCTAGGTTGGGCTTCTACTTTATTCTTCTTGCTTCTACTTGATGTTTGCTGGATCCTATCATTCTTTGTATTGATCCTAGGCTTTGATCCGCTAACATTAGTAGAGCTTACTCTTCCTGTAGAAGGCAACATAGTGTTGTCAGTCTTTCAAGTGTTTTGGTTTACTGCATGCTTTTGTGTGATATTCTCAATTGTTTGTTTTGTTCTAGAGGCATCTACGTAAGTATTATTGTTCTTTTTGTGGCTGATAAAGGGAGCCTACTATTTATTCCCGCTTTGAGTGAAAGGGCATGAGGCACTAACATACACTAACAGTTCTTAAATTCGCTTAGCAAACTTAAAGGTGTAAAAAACTAGAAGGGGTTGAATAGTTTACCGCTTTTTAATTTAAGGTTTTAAAGTGTTTATAAAAAATTCTAGATTCGACTTTATGTGAATTCAATACTTGCACAATATGAACAATATACTTATCTAAACAATTAATAGGATAGTATGAGAAAATAATGTAAGACAAGAGATAAGAGTAAGAACAATCAAACCACAATGCAAGGATTTATAGTTGTTCGGCAACGAAGCACCTCTTCGCCCTACTCTACTCATCGAGCACCTAACTCGAGAGTTTTCTTCACTATGTCAACAAGCCCTATTATGGCGGAGAAAACCTTACACAACTTTTGCTTATCTTGATTTCCGACACTAAGCTAGATGTCGAGTTCTAATCTTAGGTATAACCAATCTACCACAACTTCACAACTTCACTACACAACTTTGCTTCATGACTTGATCACGACTACAAAACTTCTTCACACATTAGTTTTCTTCACACTGCTACTTTAGCAATCCACTACTATAATCACACCTAACTAACACTACTAAGAAAAATCACCAAGATCCAACTATACTTACAACAATTACCAAGATCTAACAACTACACAACTTTACAAGATATACAAATGATTTACAAGTTATGATATGGATGCGGTGTAATACTTCTTCACTTGATGGTAGGAATTATTCTTCTCTTGCACTTAAGGAATTGAGCTTGGATCACTTGGAAACAAAGCTTTATGATTAAATGATCAAAGGATTTTAATGAGATGTGTGGGTTGTGGACGTTAGGTAGCGCTTATCCTTAGCTGTAGAGAAGAGAAGTCTTTACATGTGGTTTTCAATTGAATACAATTTTTCAAGAATATCTTAATGACAATTCAAAATCTTTTAAAATTGTGTGTTCAACACTCCGTCCCTCACAAAGTTTTCAAAGACAATCATTTTCTAACAAATGGTATCATTTTTAAAATGTGTCATTATTTGATGGGGAGTTATTCAAAAACCAAAGTTTTTAATGCTTTTGGGTACATCATCACGACCATTCTTATGTATTCAAAACATTATAAAAAGTCTCTTAATAACCAATCAGTAATAATAAAGACAGGCTATAATAGAATGATAGTTATAAGATGATTTGGTATCTGAGCAAAAAATTTCAAGAATTATTCAATGAAAATTGATAATCTTTCAAAATTGTGTGCTCAACGTCGTCTCAAATTGAGGTTGAGACAATAGCTCCATCAATTTTATATTCATTTTACAACTTGGAATCATGTTTTTTGGTGTCAAACATATGTAAAATTAAGGAGGAGCAAGAAGGAAAAGTTCCACATAATTCATGCTATAACACATTCTTTCCCCTGAATTTTCAGAGAAAAAATTTTAATCACTTGTATTTTCATTATTCTAGTGGGATTAGTGTTTATATAAAGGGAGAAAATTTGATTAAAGATAGTATCTAATTAAAAATAATAATTGATTGAAGACTCAGAGTGCTAATTTACTCTTACCCAAAATGTGCATAATCTTCCTTTTCATCGATGCTAGTGTGAAGAGGAGAGTTTTTCCTAAAATATGAAACATTAAAGTACTAGTCGTTTTGATATTCTATCAAACACTTTGACTGATTTTTTAATGGTTTTATGGTGAAGATCAAATACGCAACAACATCTTAATTCATGACAATTCTAAAGTCATAAGGTGGTTAGGTTAGGTATCAGTCATATGATCCAACCAGAACCGGAGGGATCTACCCAAGGACATTCAATAGTTAGAAATAGCAGTCCTTAGGTATGATTGGAGATGAATAAGAATAAGGGAATAATGCTGACAAAGACATAAGTTAACACTAGAACAATCAAAACAAGGTGTTAGTAATGACGTCTTGGTAAGCATTGAAGGGGTTGAAAAATGAAAAAGAAATGTATGGATAAAGGGTAAAAAAAGCAGCCATCCAAACACTTTAGGCAGAAACTAGGGTTAATACATAATCAATCAGATTCACAAAGTAGAATTCTGGTATTGAAGACAAGACATCATGGACCCAGTGATGCACTACACAACCCTTCCCAGCCATTCAAGTTTCTCTCAACAGATACTTGTCTCATTTGTCACGGAGATACATGACTTCTATTGACTTTCTCACTTCGAATTAGTTGATATTGAATAGGTGGCAGTCTGCTCCAGCACGTTCTTATAAAACAAAATGCATAAATCGAGTCTAGAGCTAAGAGATTAATAAATAAGTCTCATTTAGGACACTTTTCATGACAAACACTTATTGAACACCATTAAGTTAACAAGTTGTTAACAAAAGTCCTACGCATTATCCTTGTGATTCTGCTAGAACATTCAGAGTGATACTCTTAAGTATTCATAGTGATGAATGGAAATCCTTCCAGAGTCAACGTCAAACAGCTCTGCGGTAGGTAACTTGCGAGATTCTATTAATCAAGCTTGTTTCAACTAGATATCGACAATGGTCCAGTAAATGAATTGGAGACTCAATCAGAAAGAAAGTAACTATCTGATTCACTCTTACCATGTTGTCTGCTTTGAGATGTTTCGGTAAAGAGAACAAGCAAGCATGGTGAATCTAATACATTTATGCTAGAGGATCTTACGCTTTAACCTGGAAACCCTGTCAATGAGATTCTTCTTAAATTGAATCTACCTGATCACAGGTACAATATCTATATTGTAACACAGTCCTCGTAGAACCAGAGGTTAATGTAACCGAACCATGACTAATGACAAAGCCATATTCGTCCATATCTGTTTATCACTAACATTAAAATACAGGTACTGACGATGGTATTACAACCTCATTCTAACAGAGTCAGATTCATTACCACATGCTCATGCTCAAGCTTTAAAGACATAGACTTCCGCAACCCTGATATTAAAGATCTTCCTTATAGAAATCAATATTTTCAAGGCAAAAGTTATCAAGGGAGATTGTTAGCAAGCTTTCAAGATGATGCAAAGTATGAGCATGTTGGTATCTGGAGACCACATGGATCGCAGATGCAAAGAGATCAAGACTACAAGGAAATGATTTAAGATTTAGACAAAAGGACAAAGCGAAAAGACAATGACAAAGGCTCAAGAGATCAAAGAATTACACAGCGTGATGGATCAAGCCTACTACAAGATAAGACCTGACAAAGACTAAGACTTAATGACATAGAAATCTTAACAAAAAGGTCCAAGAAGAAAAACGTCAAGATCTCACTCAAAGAATTTAAAGACTACACCATTGGGGGGATTGTTAGCTCAAAAATATTGTGAACATGGAAGCTCGAAATCTATTGGAAACCTTGCTTCAGGAGATTGTTAGCTCAAATATTGAGGTGAAAACAAAGAAGCTCTCGGCTATTGAACATGGGAGCTTGGGTTATTTATCTATTTATATGTTGAATTGGCCTAGTACGGGTATCAGCTGTCTTTTGTATCCTAACAGTGAACATGTATCACTCTAAGCCCAAAGCTAATTCCCGCGCTTGAAACCAAGACATCATAACTTACAGCCAAAAAACAGCCTTAAGAGCCAGCTAATTGCGTATATATACCCCTCTCACATGTGTCGGTTGGTGTATTGGTTCATTTATAATCTTTCAATTTGCTAGAAATCAACCATTCTCTTTTCTTTTCTTACTTTCTCTCTATAAACTTCTATTCTTCTTTTTATTCTCATTTTCCTATCTTATTTTATTGTTTTCATTATGGAAGTAAAGTGATTCTTGGTTCCTACAGGGGGGTTTAGTCCTTTCGTACGTCTAGTTATGAATCCATGACACCGATACAATTCCTAGTATAATCCTTATGGTGGACTACAAACCATAATACAATTTAAATCTACTAACTTACAACAAAGGTTGGCGCTCACAAAGAAGAGTTACTACCTACGGTATTCCGCCCTCGGAATTCACCCCTAAGAACCCGTGATTTGACTTAACCTATAAACTCTAAAAATCCTTCCCTTTAAAAGCATATCAAACCTATCTAGATCCCATATGATTAGTCATGATCACTCAGATAAAATGCTTCCATACAACTCGATTGTATAAAAAGATAGATTGATAAACTAAGTCATAACCTAGTCTAGAGACTCGATTCTAATAGAAAGGGTGTGAGAAAGAAGACCCTCGACAAAACACACAAGTATGGATTAGGTTACTTATTGTGGCTCACTTACAAGGACCCTGTTCACTTCATAGAATGATTGAGATGAGAAGATTATGAACACTTTGTGTTTTAGACTTAGAGGATTAGAGAAGATAAAAGAGAGGAAAGAATGTTTGAAATAGGTGAGAATACAAAGGCCAAGAGGGGATATTTATAGGCCAAAGAATCAAATTGTTAAAAAAACAATTCGAGTCTGGCGCGCTGCCCATGCGTCAACGCGCGAAATGCGTGCCATATTCTCGAAGTTGTTTTTCTTAAGGACTTTGACGTTTTAAATACCTATTCTTGTTAAACCCCAAATTTTACTACATGCTCATGTCCTTTCCAAATCATTCTTTACTCTGGTCAACCCACTCAATAGCCATTTGATAAATTTACGTTGTGAAATATTAAAAGGTTTTTGCTTATTCAGATAAAGTAGTGATAGAAAGGAATCTTTGAAAGTGGCATTTTGGGTATTTAAATATGTTACTAGCTATTTAAGGATCCAACTAATTTAGAAAGGGTAGTTAGATCACATGATATTCTTTACTTTGTGAGAAAGGGGGGAAGAATTTGACATTTAAATTTCAAATCTATTAACACACATGTTGGATAAGGATTGATAGGTTGTGTATGAGCTAACATGATATGACATGATATGATGAAAAGGAATCTCTTAAGCTCATTCAAAATGAATGGTGAGGATGTGAATAAGAGAGGTGTGTAAAATAGGTGACTTGGCAAGATCAAGGGTAGAGAAGAGTATGTGTTTGTTATGTGAGTGATAAGAGAGTGTTTGTGTGGGAAAGTATGTTTGTTTAAGATGAGGCATCAATCGAAGGGTTAAGAATAGAACGAGGGAGTTTAGATTGATGAAATGGCTTAATCAATGGTAGATAAGAGGTTGTGTTTGTTATGTTTGTTTGAGAAGTAATCCAAGGGTTGAGAAAGAAAGAATGTATGAACTTGGATTGGTGACATGGCTTGATCAAGGATTGAGATGAAGAAGTGTGTGTGTATGTGTAATTTGAATTGTATGGAGAAGAAGATGAATAGTAGATATGTGGTGGAGAATGTTTTGAAGAGATATAGAGATAGTTGATTTGGGAATGCTATAGGAATTATGGTACCACAGGTACTACAAAAAGTAACATTGTGTAAAGGAATATGAGTTGGCAATGTTGAGGTTTATTTGGAGAAGGTTTATGTGAAGAAGGGTGTTTAGGCTTAAAGAGTGTTTAGGAAGGTAAGTATGGAGTTGATGGTGTTTAGGAGAAATCAAAGGATTGATTTGGGTTAATAATCACATTGCCATTAAGAAAGGAAAAGAGCGGGCAAATGTGATATGGGGGATTATTTAGGGAAGAGGTTGTTCTGGAGGGTATGTTGGAAGAGGTGGAAATCATTGTTGGGTAAAGGGGGGGGACCAAAAAAATAAAAGGGGTTTTAAACAAATGATTAGTATAGAATGGATTGTAGCGAGTAAAAAAAAAAAAATGTATAGAAGAGTGAGATCATTGTACATGTGAGGAATGAGTTTGTAAAAACATTTATATGTAAGGAAGTAAGAAAAGTCAGAGTATAATTAACTTCACCACAAATTTAATTAGTCATTTAGACTTAAATCCAAGATAATCAACATTGGATTTGATAACTAATCATCTGATGCAAACAGCTAAGTGATTTGACTTTGAAAGTTTAGGAATATTCTAAGCGGGAAAGGATGCATTTACGCAAAGTGGCCTTTGACTTGGTTTGACCAAAACGAAAGTAACGCCCGTTATATGATTAAGATTATTGTAGATCGGATTAAGGTCAAATGATTACTTTTGTTTGTTGGTATGTTGAACGTATGATCATACTGGGTTTAGAAAGATGCTTCGACATTGGCTAGAGGCGTTTGATAAAAGTTTTGAGTTGGCATTTTATGGAAAACATGAGGGATTTGTTTTTTGTCCTCTCTAGTCTAAAACCTATTTGGAGTGTTATCAAATGCTCAAATATCATCTACATACCTTTATTGAAGTTTCCACACTTGTCGGGTAAGAGGAAAGTCGACAAGTGTAAAATCCGCAAAACGGATTTTGCGTGTAGCGCGCTGGCCACGTGCTGACGCATGCCCGGTGCTCCAGATGGTGAAATCCGGTTTTGCGGATTTAAGCTACTGTTTGTGATTTTAAGTTTTGCGAATGTTTACTTGTCATCGTTAAAACATAAAGGAGATCCTATTCAATGTTTCAACAACAATAGGCATTTGTTCATCTTTTCAAGGGATGTTAAGTTCTTTAAGTCTATTTTTCCTTTTAAACGATTCTGTTACTGAAAAGGCTGTAACTACTACAAATATTTTTCAAGACTTAAATCATATAAACTTTTTGATAATGAATACCCTAAGGTACCTAATGATGATGAGAGAGTAGACCCTAGCCTGAATAGTGACCAAAAGTTATAGAGTGATAGTAGCCACTCTTTTGTGACCGATGATGATGTGAAATGTAACCTTTGCGAATTTTTCAGACTAATGAGGCTCTATTAAATTATCTGTTTTATTGACTTTTACTATTTTTGTCAGAACAGTTACCGTGCTAATGGTAGTCAATTCATAATTTATTTAGTCAATGGTTCATTGATTTTTGAATTGTCTCTTCTTTGGATGATTATTTCTACATTTGATAACTTTACAGGGAGATTATCCGAAACAGTTTAAAACGTCAAAACAATGTGTCCTGACACGGCAAATTTTTGTCTATGCTAATTTAAAACATTTTTAATGTAAATATATTTCTTTGATAATTTTAAGATTTCCTAAACTTATTTTACACTTACTTAAAATACGAGAAACTTTCGGGTCACGTTTATTCACGAACTAAGAACGTTAAGTATCCCGACAAAATACCAAAAATCATATGGGATACCTCCTAGGATCCCAAAATACCGGATCGGGACCCTCTTGGACGACACACTACCAAGAATATTGGAGCCTTTGGTCCTATATTTTGTCTATACCTCATTTTGAAAACACACACTACAACACCTAAAAAAACACATAATCAAAACACTCCCTTTCCTCTCTTTTCTTTGCTCTGGTTGAACACACACACACCCAAAAACCATTCATTTTTCATTTTGTTCAGGAATATACAAGCTTAAACACATTCAGGTTTGATTCTAGTGGTTGTGTGGGTATAAAACAAAGTTTGGGTTGTTTGGATAAGCTCTAGTCATCTCTTAAAAACCCTCTTTTGTAAGTAATCTTTTCTTCAAAATCTTTGTACTTGTGTGGATATTACGATGCATAAACAATAGTTGTACACTTATTTTTCTAAAATCAAAAACAAAAAATTTACAAAATCATTTTAAGGGGTGCGTTTGGTTCGAAAATAAAAGGAAAGGAAAACATGAAAAGTATCATTTTAATATTTTAGTTGTGATGGTGAAATAACATTTTTGATCATAAAACCTTTTAGTTATTTCGACTTATTATTAAAGACATTAGTGCTTATTGTGGCTTACATTGGTTTCGATACAAAAAGAGAACAAAAAGAAAAGGTGGTTTGGTCATTTAAACTTTTCTTCCTATGTTTTTAGCTTATTTTCTTAGCGGATTATTTTGAGAAACTAAAAGTACTTTGATTTGATTTATACGTATATAAGTCTAGGATATTTAAATAGTCGTTTGAGTAAGGGCTGAGCAAACCAAACCGATACCGACGAGCGAGCGAACGACCGTAACAGGAAACGACATTTTCGGTCTCGGGGTTTTCGGTTTTTCGGTTTTGTATATTTATTATTTTCGGTTTCGGTTTCGGTTCGGTTCGGTTCGGTTTCGGGTTAAAACCAAAAAATACGCCTAAACTATTTATTCGGTTCGGTTTTGCTCGGCTCGGTTCGTTTCGGTTCGGTTTTGGTTTTGTTTGGTTTATTTCAGTTCGGTTTCGGTTCATGTTTTTCTCAATTCGGTTGTCGGTTCGGTTAGTTTGGTATCGCATTGCTCAGCCCTACGTTTGATAAAATGTGAGTTGATAAAACGTCACGAAAACATAGATTTTGGCATTTTGTCGAAAATTGATTTATTTGAGGGAAAGCGTTTTATAAACAAACGGGTCATGCCGAAATTTGATAAAATATTATACTTAGAAATATTTTTACTAAAACATACTTTCTTAAAAATCTGACAAAAAGACGAAATAATAATATATTATTATTTTAATAATCGACTAAAAGACAAAATATACTTTATAATTGTATAAATTATAAAACTCCAAATATTTATTTCGTATATTTAAAACGTGTAAATACTTATAATTTATACATCTAACTTGATATTGGAACTTACTCAGCAAATTGCCGGGACATATTTCTAATTTCTTATTGTCTATTTACCTATTTCTTATTTACTCTAGTTACCTATTTCCTTTAAATAGTATAAGTAAATAATACCTAATGCGTATACTTTGATGTATTTTCTTCGAGTCTAATTTGTCAACCACCACACAACCATATGTTACTATAACAGTAGTACAAAAAAATCGTTTCAAAATAACTCTTAATACCATCAATTTCAAATGCACGATTTCTTCTATATCTGAGGCGGACATAAATTTGCTAGGTTCATGTGGACCGTTGATGTTGTTTGACATTCTTATTCTCTGCTACTAATCATCTCCTGTTTTAGGTGAGTTCTGTAGCCTCACTTTCAAAAACTTAATTTCTTGGGGGAAAATTTAATAGACTCAAAATTATTTCAAACTGTTTTACTTATGTGCTAACTATTACTTTGTTTTTAGACAATGCTATGTGCCTATCGTCTTTTGTATGTGGAATGTCATTGTTTAATTCTTGCTTGTTGTTGGGTACATAGCCAAGAAACTATTAAGCTGACTATGTTGCCTCAAGCTGGTAGGCGAATAGGTTCGGTGACTTTAGCGCCTTGGACCATTATTGAATGGTCGATATGACTTGATTGCTATGACATTCTATGATTTATTATGAATTGCATTCTTGGTTTGCTATGTATATGCTTGCACTCCGCATGTTCTCTTTCTGACTCTATTGTCCTACTATCTTTTTTGGCTCAGCAAGTGATTTTTTTTTCATAACTCTAAGCTTACGACTTCACAACTTTATGTTAAACCTTTCGAGTATCATTTTCCAGGTGAAGCGAATGTTATTGAGTACTCGGATGGGATGCCTTGCAGGATCCTAATTGATTTCATGATGATCATTTTATTACTACGAGACTTGCATTTTAGAACTTTGTTTTCAGTTATGTATTTTGGAGCATTTCTAGACTTGTATTACCCCATGTGTGGGAGCTTGGCTTGTAATACTTTAGACTATGTGTTGCGAATCGACAAGTCACGACACAAGTATCCACTTGTGATCAGAGGACGTCGTGACACTTTCATTGGTATGGATTTTAGTTTTCTCTATAGTGACACCATGTGTTATGACGATCAATCCCTTCATCGCGCCTTGTGTTTCCGCCTTAGACGGGGTGTGACATAAACATTGCTGATTTCCCAAGTGTATTTAGGAATGATGCTCAAAGCAGTGATGACATCTTGATGCACGTGATGAGCAGATAACCACATTGTAGATAATATTTTTTGAGGTTACTATGGTTCAAATCCTAGTACTTCAACTCATGGTATACAAAACGTAAGGAGATCTTTAAGACAGACTGTGTTTCCTAAGAACTATAATGACTTTGTAATTGATTCAATGTTAAGTATGCGATTGAAAAATATGTCAACTATTCTAAACTAAATTTTGAAAATCTCTGATTTGTAACTCAGTTGAATAAAAATAGTGAGCCAAAAACTTTTTATGAAGCTTCCAAGTTTACTCATTGGACTGATGTTATGAATGATGAAATGGATGCCTTACTTAGACATGATACTTGGGAGATAATTGAACTGCCTAAAGATAGAAAAGCTATAGGTATTAAGTGGGTCTTTAAAATCAAGTATAAATCTACTGGTGAGATTGATAGATATAAAGAAAGGCTAGTTGCTAAAGGGTTTAATCAAAAAGAAGGTGTTGATTTTGAGGAAACTTTTTTCCCTGTTGTTAAGATGGTTACTGTAAGATGTTTGTTAAATTTTAATGTGCTTAATTGTTGGCCTATATTTCAGTTAGATGTTAACAATGCATTTCTAGATGGTGATCTTGCTGAAATTGTTTACATGAAACCACTAGAAGGATATTTTTCTACTGCGTGATACAAAGGTGGCTTGTCTTAAATGTCCTTGTATGGTTTAAAACAAGCACCTAGGCAATGGAATGATAAACTGACTTCTGCTCTTATTGAAAATGGTTTTAGTCAAAATAAATTTGATTATTCTTTGTATACAAAGTCTCATAATGGTGTTTTTGTTGCATTGCTTGTATATGTGGATGATATAATCATCACTGGTAATAGTGTATCTAAAATTGAAAAGGTTAAAACTTTTCTTAAATTTAAATTCATGATAAAGGACTTAGGAAAACTTAAGTGTTTTTTTGGTATTGAGATTATTGATACTATTAAGGGTATATGTTGAGATGTGAAGGCGTATATCCCGCATCGGTAGAATGATTAAAGTGGATTAGGGTCTCACACTTATAAATACCCCCTCATTGTAATTGTAAACATGTATCTCTTGTGTGTGTGCGTACTCAATTAATAAAATCTTCTGTTTTGAGCTGTGGGACTGCCTACGTCTTATCCTAGTCGTGGGATACCACAATACATCTTGTGTCGATTATATTCCGCATTTACTTTCTATAAGCCTTGTTTGTATTCTTTGTTTGTTCGAGCGGTGTGTGCAAGTGCGATATACCCTAAAAAGTGGTATCAGAGCCAGGCTACGATAAACAATGGCAGAAGACGGTAAGATAAAGATCGACAAGTTTGATGGTCACGATTTCGGGTTCTGGAAGATGCAGATCGAAGACTATCTGTATCGAGATAGCTTTAGAAGGCCTTTGGCAGATGCCAAACACTAGGCATGTAGGCTGATTGATGGGCCCTACTAGTTAGGCAGGCTCTTGGGTGCGGTCAGGCTTCATGGCGAAGACAGTAGCTTACAAGTTGTTAATGAAAGACTACATTCGTGCTTGTTAAAGGCTTGTCTATATGTTGAGAAACCTAGGCATCAAATAAGGTTGTTTCTTATTCACAGTTGGTTAATACGTAGATGAATGAAGGTGCCTCCATTGCAGATCATGGTATCGAGTTTAATTCAATCATATCAGGTTGATGCTCGTTGATATTAATTCGATAATGGAAGTACAAGCTCTTTTGTTACTTCTTTGGTTGCCGAGAGCTAGGTCAGCACTGTCTACAGCGTTAGTGGTTCAACTGGAAGTACTAAGCTTAAGTTTGATAACATTTATGATTTAATTCTTAGGAAAGATATCCGTAGGAATACATCTGGAGAGTACTCGAACTCCTTGTTAAGTGCAAAAGACAAAGGCAAGGGCAGAAAGCAAGACATATGGCAGAAGCAGAATAGAAGTAGATCGAAATCAAAGAAGAGAGGTCAGTCCAAGAACAGGCAGGATATCGTGTTGGGATTGCACCAGAAGGGCATTTCTGAATCAGTATTCAAAGCTGTAAACCTCCAGGGTAAAGGAGGCTTAACATGGCAGTTGGAGACTATGATGACGCATTAGTATGTTGCGTTGAGAATACGATTGATGATCGTATAATGGATTATGGTGCATCGTTCTATGCTACCTATTGCAAAGAAGAGTTAGAAAGGTTTAAGCTACGCTCCGGTAAAGTTCGTTTAGCAGATGACAAGACTCTAGACATTGTAGGCATTAAGGATGTTGTCCTTAATACTTCTTTTGGTACAAGTTGGACTCTGAAGGATGTTAGGTACATTCCAGGCCTAAAGAAGCAGTTAATCTCTGTTGGGCAGCTTGATGAGGAAGGGTACCACGTAGGCTTTGGAGACCAGCAGTGGAAGGTTACTAAAGGTAGTTTGGTGGTAGCTCGTGGGAACAAACGTGGAAGCCTATATATGGTTGAGGTACCCTCCGATGGGATTAACGCATCTATTGATGGTAGGGGCAACGCAGCTTTGTGGCACCAGAGGCTTGGGCACATGAGTAAGAAGGGTATGAAGATTCTAGCTTCGAAGGGTAGGATTCCAGATTTACAAAAGGTTGTTGTAGGCTTTTGTAAGCCATGTGTATTGGGGAAACAGAAGAAGGTAAGCTTTGTAAAGTTTGGAATACAAGAAAACTACAGAGGCTAGAGCTAGTTCATACAGATGTCTGTGGCCCTACATCTGTTGCATCAATAAGCGGATCCCGCTACTATGTTACCTTTATCGATGACATCAGCAAGAAGGTATGAGTTTATTTTCACACAATATAAATTGAGGTATTCAACACTTTTAAGAAGTGGAAGGCTGCAGTGGAGAATGAAACAAACCTTCGGGTGAAGTGTTTGAAATCCGATAATGGTGGAGAGTATAGTAGCCGAGAGTTTATTGAGTATTATGCTGAGAACGGGATTAGGATGCTGAAAACAGTCCCGAAAACACCTTAACAGAATGGTGTTGCTGAAAGAATAAACCAAACATATAATGAGAGAGCAAACAGTATGTGGCTTCATGCAGGGCTCCCAAAGATTTTTTGGGAATATTCAGTTACTATGGCAAGCTTACTTAATTAATCGCGGCTCGTGCCTTTAGGGTTCCGAATTCCAGAAGAGGAATGACAAGGGAAGGAAGTTAGTCTCGCACACTTAAGGGTATTTGGGTGTGACTCCTACGTTAAGGTGAAAGATGTTATAAGAGATAAGCTAGATGCAAAGTCTGTGAAGTGCACATTTATAGGCTATAGCTCAGATGAGATGGGATATCTCTTTTGGGATTCGAAGAGTCACAAGGTCGTCTGAAGCAGAGATGTCACATTTAGTGAGGACTCTCTATATGAAACCAAGGCTGCAACAGATTCTAGTAACTTAACTAAGCCAAATCAGATGGATTAGTGGTGTGGATGACTCGGCAAGGAGAACCTTGCAAATAAAAGCTAGTTACAGAGATGAGTTGTGTTCAGAACTCACTTAGTGCACGTTAGGAGATTAGATGCGATGTGAGGGGTCCAAAAGCGTGGGGCTCGAGGATATGGAAGATCGACGAAGAAGACTCTAAAGACAGAGCATCCTCTGAGGAGGAGGCTCTGAGACTCCACAGTTACAAAGATCCACCAAAGAGTCCAGGGCTATCAGTAGGTATCTTTATCAGAATATATTTATAGAAGCTATTAAAAACCTTTCTCCTTTAGGGTCGTAGTTCCTAGGAACAACCCGCCTTATACCCCTCTTAGAGTTTGTTTAACTTTCAAAGGTGAACCGTACCTCGCGAGAGACACAAAAGGTAAGTTTTTGATCTTTGGTTCGGGAACTTATTAATGATAATACTTCAATTGAAAGTATTATATTGATGGTGAATTTTATTTCTTTTTTTTATGGACAATGTTTTTAAATTTTTATTTTTTTTGTTTGTTTTTTTATTTATTTTTATTTTATATATATACTAATAAAAGAAAAATCTTTTTGTATTTTTTTTATATGAAAGTAAACAAAATAACTTCACAAGGAAGGATCTTCAAACACAAATTGTCAAACGGCTCAACAATCGTAAACAATCCTCCCCGGCAGCGGCGCCAAAAACTGATTGAATCTGATTATACCCTTTAAAATATAAATATAAAATACTTATAAATATATAAATATAAGGATAAGAATCAAAAGTCTCTCAGTGTAGTAAACCGGAAGTATGATTCCCGGGTCGTTATCCTCAACGAGGAATGCAATTGAAAGTCGAGAGTCGTTTTGATAATCGATGCTTGAATGGAACAAGATTATGATTGGTTTTCTAAAACTATGGGAAAATTAATGCAAACACTTAAAAACAATTAAGGCAAAACTATTTTAAACTTAAAAACGCAAAACGGGATCCTAAAACTAGCCTAAGGGCAAATATTAACCCAAAGAAATTCAAAACCCCAATTTTTTTTAAAAGTTTTTTCTAAACCTCTAAAATGACAAAAGAAAACTTTCTAAAAAAGATTTATATATTTTATACTTTTTTATGAATTAAAAACCTATTTAATCAATTAAAATTCTAGAAAATAACAAATTAGCTCCTAAAAATTCTAAAAAATGATTTTCTACCTTAGAAAAGTCTAAAATATCATAAAAACTCAGAAAAGCATTTTTCACTACTTTTTATAATTAAAAACTATTTCCTAGAATTAATTTAAAAAGCTAAAAATTAAATTTAAAATCTAAAAATGATGAAAAAGATTTTAAACTTTGTAAACCTAAAACTATTTATTCTAAATCTAAAAACTATTTTTTTATTTTTCTAAATTAATTTACTATTTTTAAATCATTTTCTAAATTTTTAAACTTCGAAAAATAAAGAAAAATAACAAATAAAAGGGGAAAAATCTAAAAAATTGCAGGAAAGTCCTAAAAGTTATAAAGATCATAGGGAAAATAAGCTGGTTAAGCCAGCTTATCGAATAAGCTCCAAAAAGCTCAAAATAAGCTTCGAAAAGCTTATAAGAAAAATGAGTCAAAACGTGTATAAGTATATAGATAATGCAAGTTCTAACGGAAAAGTCCCAAGGGCGCTAGTGGTAGTGAGTGTGTGTTGCAAAAACGTTTGGTGAGTAGGGGTGAGGTCCTGGGTTCGAGCCTTGTTCACCTGGGATTTCCCCCAACTCCCAAATGTTTTTTAAAAGCCATTTTTTACAACTTTTTAAAAAACTTAAAAATAAGCACTTTTTACAAAAACACTTTTTTTATAAGCCACGAATAAGCACTAAAATAAGCTAAAAAGGGACAGAATAAGCTAAACTTTACTAAGCCTTAAAATGCTAACTGTTAAGCTAATTGGGCACAAATAAGCAAACCAAAAAGAGAAATAAGCTAAGACAGATATTAAGCTATACTTAATAAGCACTTTTGAACAAAAATAAGCAATTAAATTAAGCTAGAAAGACTGAATAATCAAAAAGCTATAAAACTTAGAAATTTTAAGCTACAAGGCAAATAAGCTTAAATAAGCTCTAAACTGAAAGAAATAAGGTAAATTGGGCTTAAACTAACCTAATAAGCTAAACTAAACCTAGAATAAGCAAATGCAATAAGATAATAAGCCTAAATAAGCAAATAACTTTTTGGCCAAAATTGATAAGCAAAAAAGGCCAAAAGGGACTTTTCTAGCTTATTTTTAAGCTAGAAAACAGATCCTTATGGCTTATGGCCTAGTACCCACTAAAAAGAATGGCCAAAAAGCTACAATAAGCAACAATGAAAAAGTAGTTTGAAATTCAAATAAGCACTTAAAAAGCTTCATGAAAAAGCTATCTCACACTGTTTTGACACTTAGACAATTTTCCTTAAACTTTTGCAATCTTAACAAATCACCACTTTTGAGCTTAAAAATAAGCATACAAACAGAACCTTTATGAACTTACTAACCTACAACAGATTAAGAAGTTGTCCCTCAAAGACAAGAAATCATCAATCAAAAAGTATTTTGAAATTCACAAAAAGCAAATGAAAGCATTTTCTCAAATTTTTTAATACTTAGCAAATTTTGACAGACTTTGGCAAAATGCAAAACAACAAATGCAGGCTACTAGACTTGATTCTTATCTAACTTTAATACATGCATAAACTCTAAAACATCACAAAACAATAATAAGCAAAAGCACAATCAATAAGCACATAAAATGCGCTATAAGCTTAACAGTTTCAAACCAAAATTCTTAAAACCTTAAAAATGAGATTTACTACTTAAAAACTTAAACAAACTGAATTTTTTTTACTAATTTTAAGCTAAACAAATTGACTCAAGAGTCAAATGCAATTTTGACGCCATTTGACCCATGAAAACAGATAAACACAAACACGCGCCTTTAACTTTTTAAAAACACTTATTAAAGCTGGTTAAACAAGATATAAATCAAACTTATGGAAAACAGAATAACAAGCAAGGTTAAGTTAAGCAAAATAAACATAAAAGAACAAGAATAAGCACTTAAATAAGCTAATGAGTAATAAGCAATTCAAAGGCAAATAAGGACAGTTTAACTCAAAAACTTAAATAAAAGGCATAAAAGCAACAATCAAAGACAAATAAGCATAGATAACATAAATAAGCAACAAAAAGCATAAATAAGCAAGAAATAAGCAGTGCTACAGTGAAATAAGCCAAGACTTAAAAAGAAAGAACTTACAAAACCCTTGCTTAAACAGGGCAAACAAATGCTCTGTAGAGCATTCCTAACAAGCACTGCTTGTAATAACAACAGATCTAGTAAAAGCAATATAAGCCCCTTCCTTAGGCCTCATCATTCCAAAGGAGCTTTTTTGAGTGAGTTTTAGTGTGAACTAAGTTATTAAGAGCAACAAGAAAACTAAAATTTTTTCCTGCTTAAGTACATAACCGCTTATAAGAAACATAATATAAAAGCTTATAGTAATTTTTGAAACATATAAGAAACTTAAAAACTTTGCAAACCGAAGATTTTAAAACCAAACTTAAATTTTAATTAAACTCTTTAAAAACAGTACAAGGAAAAAAAAAATAAGTGCTAGGACAGAGATAGGAGAACTACAGATAGAGGCTGAGAAGCAGGTACAAACCCGACCACGTGGATATTCTCGGGGGGGTGGGTGAACGCATACTTAGTAACAAAGTATCTCAGATTTAAGAGCTTAGCTCTGCACGGGGATATATGTCAAGGGAGTCTCTGGACAACTGAGTATGCCAACAATGGCTTACAAAGGACTTATTTATACTAAGCTAATGAAGGTTCTAGGATGTGTGTTTCTTTTGTAAAGAGAACAAAAGTGTGCTTCTTGTGTGAGGATCTTCAAATTCTCATCTTGGCCGTCCAGATTGAGTGCTCCCTAAGCTCTTAAATCTTAGCCATCAAATCTTTGTCTTCTACCTTGGACGAATGGGGTGAACTGGGATTGCCAAGGTGTCATGTGAAGGGATAAGGTGTGTAAAGGTGTTGGTCGACATAGGGGAGAAGAAAGGGGGATGATGTCTTGTCTGGTAGTGAGGACATGGCACATTAAGGAAGATGTACAGTGTTCCCTGAAAGTTTGGAGACATGTCAAGAATGGTCCCTGAAAGTGTCATATGTTATTGCATCCATCGTCCTTAAGGTATGCAACCTTGGTCCTTAAAGTTTGGGTTGGGTTTGCACCGTTAGTCCTTAAAGGACTAACGGGGTAAGGTTATAAAGGGAATGGTTAACTAGAGTTGAGTGGCGTGGGATTGGATTGGGCTTGTTTGGGTCGGGTGTTATAATTAAAAAGGTTGAGCTTTTTATTAAGGAATATGGTTATAAGGATTTAGTATTTAAGTGGGCTGACCCGGGCCCACTTTTGGCAATTTAGGTTTTCGGGTTTGGTTTTTGATGCTTTTTTTTGCAATGCCACTTCCCGGGGTTGACTTTGACTTTGACTTTTTTGTTGACTTTAACTTGGTCTTTTTTTGACTTCTCACGGTCTTTCCGTTCTCGTGCTCGGTTTTGTCGTTTTGGCTTTGATTTTTGTCCTTTTCTTGGATATCC
>BQNB010105873.1:0-23511 GCA_026074375.1 Tanacetum coccineum | reverse complement strand
CAACTTCCTTTACATCCTGCTCTTTACATACTTTTACAGAATAAGTGGTGATATCGGCTACTTTTTACAAGACTTTACATCGTTGATTTTTGTAACGTATCAACGAATAATCGATCCTACCAAGTAATTCCTTCGGTATAGACTTCTTTTGAACCGACTATTTTTCTTCCTTCTTTTTTTGCTGCTTTTTCTTGCAATACATCATAAATCTCGGTTTTATTTCACCATCTTCACTATCATAATTCGTCCGGATAATCTTTTCCTTGTAACACTTCTTCTTCGGACATGATTCATAATCGCAAAAGTAGCGAAACTTACGAGCTACATATTTTTCCCATTGCATTGTGTAATTTCCCGACCATACAGAGATAAAAAATTTTCACTTTGACACAAGAAATACAAACTTAACACGAAAGCAACTAGCAACTTTGATTAAAATAGGCTTAATCTACACGGTAGGCTAAGGTGCAAAGGTGTAACGAAACATATAATATTGTGTAGAAAAAGAAAGGAATGGCTCAACAGGTTGTTCTAGGGAATCTTACTCTAAAAATAAGAGTAGGGTTACAAGGGGTTTAACTAACCAGTGTAGTTAGTTAATTTTACGACATGTAGGCTATTTGGTTTAATCCTAGAAAATTTTCAATTGAACATGTTCCTCCATCTAAATCTATAGTACTAATCATTGCGGTCTCGAGTGATATACCAGGCCATGTTCTAAAGTCTACTACATCACCGACACACTCATAATTTTGTGGAAATTTAAGTAAGCAATTGGAAATGGAATAGGCTTAATTCTCACAATATGTATCAAGGGTTATAGTGCGTTAGGTAATGTAACTAGTGATTTTTATAAAAGTCATGCTAATATTTTTTAATTTGGCCTATTTTTAAGCACTTTGCATGTTATTTTATAAAAAAGAAGACAAGTACGTTCTAATTCTCCATTCCCCCACTTAAATTATACAACATCCTCGTTATATAGATAAAACAATAAAATTATAAGGGAAAATAGAATTAGAACGAGGAAACTCCCCTGATATTTTGCTCCGGATGATTCTCCATTTTGAGTTCTTGAGCAAAAAGTTTGTTGAACAGCCGTCTTGAGATTTCAAGACTCTAACACTTCGAGATTTCCAGATTTATTAATACTCCACCAACGTTGTCGATTTGTTCCAGTAGGTCCTGTGTAAATTCTCAAAAAACAAATGCAATTCTATCTTCGTGTATTCGCTGGTTAGACTCGAAATAAAAACCTAAAATTGTACAGGAAGTCAATACGTAGTATCCATACCCCAGGATACGCCGTATTGATACTTGTAGAAGTCGAATATGCTGTATTCGTTTAAAGAATACGTCGTATAGATTGTGCTGAAAATAAAGACTAGATAACGTCCAGAAGGTCAATACGTCGTATCCATGGGGTTTGGATATGCCGTATCCATGGGGTTTGGATACGCCGTATAGACAGTCTGGGAAGACATACTCGATATGAAAATTGAAAATACATTATGGGTTGTCTCCCGACAAGCACTTTTGTTTACAGAAAAGTCTTTAAGTTAGACTTGCCCCAAATTAATCCCATCCTTATAAAACATCTTAGGGTCGAACGGGATGCCAAATGGCACATACAAATTCTTGATTAGGAAAATGAATGACATCCCATTGCTAAGATGATTACAAGTCATGATATTAACATTTAGATTCTTGATAAAAGTTTCAGTTTTGAAAAATTTATTAGATGTATCATGACTTGTTTCCAAAAGCTTATTTGACCATTGTGTATCAACATTTATTACATTAGGTAATGGTATGACAGACATATCCCCCAAAGGTTGCTCAATATCGATTTTATCATTATCATTGCATGTATCCGATTTTAGATCAACGGGATAAATTACGTTAAAAGGAAATAAATCATTAAAGTATAAAATGTTTTGTTCCTTCTCATCACATTCGGGCAATGATGTTTCATTATTAAATTCATCGATATGTTGAGGACTTACAATATGTTCAGTTAAGAAATCTAATTTAGACGTTAGAGCATCATTGTAAACAATTGCTGGAAATTCATTCTTAAAATCTTTAAAGAAGTCTAAATCATTAGAATAACTGACCTCAGGCTCGGGTGATGAAGGCATATTGACTTTATCATTATCATTTTCAGAATCTGTTTTCAAATTATTGACAGAAATTATTTTATAGGAAAATGAATTTTTGTCATAAACTACCGTGTAATCTTCATCGTCGAATTCGTCAAACGATATTCTAAAGTCAATTTTATTGTCATTAAGAAGACTTACCGTGGGTCCACATGAGATTGCTGCATCGGATGTTAATGTATTATCAAGGACTATGGCTGGAAATTTGGTTTTGAAGTTTGTAAATCAGTCATCTTCATCTTCACAATATTTATCTTACCGTACGTGGCAATTTACCAATTAAACATCTCACCCCGACTTAGAGCTTTCTCCTCTTGAAGTCTGATGTATTCCTCCATAATGATATTGGGGTTGACCATTTTTAACCGGTAATAAAATAGCTTGGAAAGAAAATGGTCAAATAGCCTAATACCTCGTATTCAGTAAACTGAATACGCCGTATTGATGATAGAGTCGAATACGCTGTATTGGTTTAGAATAATTTTATACGCCATATCCAAGAAGATGAATACGCCATATTGAGTATTCGACTCAGAATGTTACAGCAGGCTGTAACAATGTACACAAACACACAATATGCAAAATATACAATGCAGGAATTTAAACATACAAACAAGCACACAATTATGCAATTTAAACTAAACTAAAACACTAATAAATAAGAATTAAACAACTTCACTCCCCGACAACGACGCCAAAAACTTAATGTGTCGTTGTGTAGGTGTTATTTATGTATCAAGTTTTACTATTTATTTTATGTCGACTATACCTAAAAACAACACTTTAACGGGCAGTGTACCCGGTCAAGATGTAGCTTCGTTGGTAAGTAGGGTGTCGAACACTAAGAGTGAAACATTAACCCTATATTCTATCAGTATTTTAATTAGTTCTAATTAGTCTATTTACTGGTTGAACCTATGCTATATACATTGTCCAATGATATGGGGGTTTTCAGCCTGAGAGACTGGCACATGTTTGGTGGTAAAAAATATCAATTCAATACACAATAAACATAAAAGAAGAAAATCAAAAGATAGAAAAGCGGTACAATCCAAATGATAGAAAACTACATTAGCCATATTAAATCCTGTTCAATGTTGGTTTGTTTGTTTTAGTGTAATGATTAACTTATCTCGAAGCGGCATATCATTCTTAAGACTTAGGCGGGACATCATCCTAAGACCTAGACACGATTAATCCTATCACAATTAACGCATCCACATAAAGCATCCTATAGTTTAAGTATAATCTATCTTAGGGAATCAAAGCAGTGGTGATCCTGTTAAAACTCTAACCCAACAAGACTTTACCCACATATTGCTTGACAGTGTCTTATATACTGGTAGTCTACTATTCAAATCTTTATCAGTTAATTAAGAACATGATTGCTGAAACATAAACGGGTCACCTACCGATCCAACTAAGCTCATAATTCAAAGACAAAGACAGAACGTTATTTGTGATCCTATTGGTCCAGTAATTTAAAACACGATATGGAGAGCTATCCCGACATCTAGATTACTTTTTAGGTATCACTAGACCCAGTTGAATGATAGGTCGCATATTCAAACACATAAATAAGTATGAGGTGATAAACATAATTAAACAATCAACGATAAATTAAGAAATCGATTTTAAAACAAACTAAGCATTGAACTTTCATTAAGATGGCTAATACCCGAGGGTATTAACCCACAACCATTGTAATTATACAAGCGTAATGAAACACTGAAAATTGAACGATTAAGAGAGTAAAAATTACATGATGTCTTCTATGGATTCGTGATCAATGCTTGACCTTGGTGGCTGATCTTCTCTTCTAAAATTCGTCTTTAATGAGTATGGTATATAGAATATGATATTGCACACTGAAAACTCATTTTGAGTCTTCTATTTATAGTGTCTGAAAAAGACTCGATACGCCGTATCTGGCTAGGTCGATACGACGTATATGGCTGGATTCCTTGGAGTGCGCGCTACGTTCTCAATCAATCAGTGATATCTTTCCCAATTTACTTTATTTACTGTATCTTCGAATAGTTATCTTCATGGATACGGCGTATGTAAACAGAAGGGATACGCCGTATTGGGAATTGGTTAAACGCGTTTTCTTGTGAAGTCTTGGCGCTGATACACCGTATCTCTTTTGTTGGATATGGCGTATGTAGTCAGAAATCAGCATTCTTCAAATGTCGTTGTTTTAGCTCCAAATTATGCGCCTTTTAGCTTGTCTCCACAAAACACTCATGAATTACTGCATTTATAATCTTTAAAGCAATTAAGTACCAAATAATGCAATAATTATATAAAAGTGGGCAAAACAGATGGGATAAATGATATAACAAAGTGACGTTATTTGATGTCATCATCATCGTCAAGGTTCGGTGGAATTCGAAACGTGGTCCTGAATTCACGTGGGAACGTAAAGATCAGATGAAGCTTAATTATCCGCAGCTGTTTAGTGCTGGTAGTAGTTGAATTTCGGAGGCGAAATTCTTTTAAGGGGGTGGAATGTAACCCCTGTGCTTTTTTGTGTTTTAAATATTCTAATTTGGTCCTTCGACTATTTGACGTTTGTTAGTTATTTAGAATATTGTACCGTGTAGATGGTGGTGATTTTATAAGAATTGAGGAATTTGATGGTTTATTGTGTATAATAATCTTTCTAGAGGTTATTATTGTGTTATGTAAGTTCTGAGAGGTTGACCCGTGAATTACTAAGAAATACCGAAAAATGAGTTCTGACACGTTCGTTAATGTCCAAATGAGTTTTTGGGAGATCTTATATGGAAATATGTTAAGTAAATACTCTAAGTTATTGGAAAAACATTTTTAAAGTGAATAAAAATGCTAAATAACTTCCGGAAATATTGTACGAGCAAGTTTTATGAGCTTATATATGCTTTGGGGCCTTGGTTTTGGGCTTAGAAAGTATTTTCGATATGGAAAATCTTTAATGGATCCTTATTGGACCTTAAAGCCCAATAAGCGTTAACTAGTCATTTTGAGAGTTTTGACGAACTTTTAAAAAGTAAAATGTACTTGTGAAGTTATATTGAAAGTTATTTTGAGAAAAAGTCTTGGGAAAACGTCGAGAAATGTGATTTTTGGAATTTGGTCGGAAAGTGTCGAAATGTTGGAAAATATTTGAAAACGAGGTTTAAAAACCATGGGAAATGTCATATATACGTACGAGTCATGCCGAAATTTTGTAAAAAGTCTATACTTAGAATTTTACTTAAAACGTAAATTATATTTTTAATAATAATAAAATATTATTATTTTAATAAGTCAACTAAAAGACGAAAAATATAATATTTCTCAAAACTTTTCTAAAATGTTTAGCAAACCTAATCGTTTCATTTCATTTAATATAAATAATATATTTATGGTAACTAAGTTTACCGAATTGACATATCGATATATATTTATGATTATATATTATAAATATTTACTTATTACCTATCTATTTTGCTAAATAGTATAAGTATAAGTATATTGTGCTTATATATGGGTTTGATATGGTATTTTGGAGTTATGTCGTCAACCATCACACCACTAAAATGTTCAAAATAATCGTACAACGCATCTAACCTCTATGCATCAAACGTGAAAACTATTTTGGAAATGAATGATTAAAATAGACATTAACTGGACTAGGTCATGTCCGGACGTCGTTGCATTTGCTTGTGTGATATTGAGATTTCTGTAAAGACTGTTGCTTGAGGTGAGTTCTCCTAGCCCCATTTTCCTACTGTTTTTCGTTTGGGGAAAATGATACTCAAATATGTTTTGAACTGTTTTCTGAACTATGCAAAACGTGGTTTTATTTTTGAGATAATTTATGTGCTTATGACTGCTATGTGAATATGTGTAATGTGATTTTACTTGCATGTACTGTGTTTGGCATGACAAGGGTTGTGATTTTACTTGCATGTACTGTGTTTGGCATGGCAAGGGATGTGGTTCTTCACCCTAATTTGCTCCAGCTGGTAGGATTTAGGTGTGGTATGTCATAGGAGTTGCGACCCTAAGAGCGTTGGTACGCGCTGGTGATAAGACTAGCGGGGATGCTAGGTCTGGGTACATGATTAGCGGCGATGCTAAGTCATGGGTTTGTTTGCATATATTCACTGTCATATAGCATAATTATCCAACCGTTTGAAATATTAGCACAACGACTGGGTTTTGAGTCAAAATGTAACAACCGTGATTTGAGCAGGTTAGTTTATACCTTTAAAAATGGCTAAGTGTCCATTTTGTATGTTTCTTGCGTGCTATGTGTTCTATATGTGTATTGTGTGATTTAAATATGTGCATGATATCGTTTTGAGTTGTATGATCATCTCGTTTTGTGTACATTTGGTTTTGGTGTTGAGTATTCTATTTGTTCACGTGTGGTGATAATGGAAATGGATGACGTGTGGCATGCATTGCTACGTCAATACTTAGTCATTAAGTGTTGAGCGTTTATAGGAAGTGGGTTATATTAGAAGAGAATCAAGGGTGTGAATTATGGAAGTTTGTAGTAAACTTTTTATATTTAGAAAGTGAATTGTGAAATGAAAAGTTATTTTTAGAAAGCTTAGTAAGTAGCGTTGACGTAAAAAGGGTTACCCAAATTAGCTTAGGTTTTTTTATGAAAATTTAAGGTAATGAAGGTAATTAGTTCATTATTAATAAAATAAAAAAATATAAAATATGTTTACATAAGGGGGGCCGATAGGTTTTCATGGGCTTAGGAAGTTTTATTTGTTTTGTCAAATTGTATTTAGGAAAGGATAAGGATGCTTTAGGATTAAATACCATTAAACCTAGTCATTCCCTTCCCCTTCCCCTCTTTTGGTGGTTCATATGCAGCCCCAAAAACCTAAGGAAGTAGATTTTCATGATTGATCCAAGAAACCGCAAGAACTTGTTGTTTAGGTGCTAGCATTCAAGGTAAGTGTATTCATCCTAGTTAGATTTATGTATTCATGTAACATAATCATTGATGGATCATTAGGGTTTTAAAAATCTGTAATTAATGATGTAATTAATGGGTTTTAAACATTAAAAATCGTTTTTAGGGTTTAATTAGGGTTTAGATGTGAATGATTAGGGTTTATCATGTTAAATTCGTAACTGGAATCTGATCAGAATTTTAGGTCACCTTGCGGGAGTCATAACTCGGTCATACGGATAGCTTTTATTGATTTTCTTGAGCCTAAAATTAACTACAGAGAGTCTACTTTCCAACCCCGTTGGTTTCATGAATTAAAAGTCAGTGGAAGTCAGTCAAATAATTTTTACAAGATTCGTTGTCAAAACTGTGATTTCGGGACAGATTTGGGTCTGATTTCGGGATGTTAAACCCCTACTTAAAATTCGAATTAAGGTTAGCCAAAACACAGAAGTCAAGTTCTATATGTCTATTAACTCCCACGTGAAAATTAGCCTCTGAATAGTAGTCTAAGTATGGTTAATAAGTCCAAACTTTTTAGTGCGCGTGCAGGTCCGAATTGGGACTGTTTTGAAGTTTGATTTTCTTAGGAGTACTTGTGCATGTAAATGGCTTTTGGGAATCAAATGGTAGTTAGAGAACACATAAAGGAACATAGATGATTTTTGGTATAATTTATAAAGGTCATCAAGTAAGGTTTTTAAGTTAGTCAAGACACACTAAAATTCTGCATTTTTGAATAAATTGTAGTTAACTAATGTAACGTGTTAATGAGGAGGTTAAGGTTGGGCATGGTGTCGGGGTGACCCATGATGGTTAATCAAACCCTTAGACATCCATCATATGAGTGTTACATGGACTTGAGCTTTTAGCTTGGTCGCGTGTAACACGTTTGTGTTTGTATTGTGTAGCTTGTGTTGATATTGTTTGGAAGCTGCTTGTGCATCAGGTGAGTTTCATAGCCCCTCTTTTCTTATGATTTATTGGGGTGGAAATGATGCAAAGTATTTGGAAATGTTTTGATTACTATGATAATGTGTTGTCAAAGATGCATGGACTATACGTGACTATTGTATGTTGTGTGCTACATGTTTTGTGATGTGATATTGAGAATTACGAACTAAGTCAGGGGGATCACCTGCGGGTATCCATGGCCTGTTTAGTGGATGGTACTGTGGCCTAGCGAGCAGGAAGGTTACTTTGGGAGTATCCATGGCCTGGGCTAAGGGGGTAACCACAGGGACCTTGGTACGATATGAGACGTCTTGTGGTCGTTTGCTGGGTATTTGTGTGATTGATTGGATTTGCATGTTAGCATGTATGATAGTTTATTTATTGTCCTGCAATGTTTTTTTATTATTACAGTAATTTACAGTTGGATTTGATTATCGTGTCTTAAACCTATGACTCTCACCAACATTATGTTGACGTTTTAAGCATTATTTTCAGGTAATCTGCTTGAGAATAAGGAAGTCAGGAGGAGTGGCTAGTGAGACCGTAGGCATTGCATGCGGAGTCTAACTCCTAGAGTTTTTTTAGCATCTGAATTGTTTACTATTTGAATTGTTTATTGGATGTTTAGACTTTTGGATTATGTTTCCTTGTGGTATGACTTTGCTATCGTAATGCAAGACTCCTTTATCTTGTGTTGGGTATTGTCATGACACAGAGTGTCCCATTTGATTATCCTTTTCCTTTAGTTCTCTCTATTGTTGACACCATTGTGTTGTGATGATATCTACGATGTTACGCCTCGTGTTTCCGCCTAGGCGGGGTGTGACAGATTGGTATCAGAGCCTTAGGCTATAGAGAAGTAGGTGGTTAAGCCTAGACTATAACTTAGGGGTCCTTCATGTAGATACATTTAGGGCTTAAGTGTTTGATGCTATAACTGCTATGCTTCCCCTCTATTTTTGCGTAGCTTATATATCTCGTATTTTGCTAAGTTGTCATTTTAGTTATTTTGCCTACCATTATCTGATATGATATTTATTACTTTCTTAGTATTTTAGCTATGTTTTTCCCCCACCCGTAAGAAGTCTCGTTGGGGAACCGTTTTCCCAACTGGACTTAAGCGTTATATGTAACATTTCTCATTTTCGCGTCATTGTACGACTCTATTAATGATCACCATCTATTTTAGTCCGATACGGGTTTACTTTTAATTTTACTGTTAAGCTAAATCGCGTAGACTACAAATAATCATTTAGCGTAAATGGTCACTAAATAAATTATGATTTACGTCAAGCGAGTGTCTAATAATTATTAGGACGATAATTATTGGCTTTGTTCAATTATATTTGTATTGGTCACGTAAATGACTTATGTTTTGCAATAAAATACGCTTAGACGTACCGCGAAAATACCTAGACTTATCTAGACTCAAACCAATACCCACAGTTATACCCTGAACATAAAAATTATACAATTTTGTATGTATAAAACCCATAAGGCTGGTATTGGTAAAATAAAACACAAGAAACCATTATGAAAGCCACACAATATCTATGCTAAGTACTTGTACAACATTATGTAATTAAAGAATGTACTTAGAACTTATTATACAATGGGTAAAGATCACACATGATCTTTGTTGCCTCTCTTCTCACGTCTACACCACAAGAAGACCACAAGAGCTAGATTTCACAAATCCTAGCATAACTAGACTAAGTACCAAACAAATCTTGTACAAACACAAAATATCTACCTAAGATCCCCAAATCTTGTACTTAGATTTTGCCATTAAGAATGGTACTTAGTGGTAAAATCAAAACTATGTCTCACTAACTAGCTAAACCAAAAACCACCTCAACTCATGCATATCTAGTCAAGGGAGAACTAAGGGAGTTTAGCTAGCAAGATAGTTCTATAAATAGAGCCCATTAGTTCTCATATCACAGTTTCAAGAAACACAACAATAGTTGCTAAACACTTGAGCCAACAAAGTCTCCTTTCTTCTTTTGTTCTTAACCCACGACAGAAACACAAAGTCTCCCACACACCACTCAACAAATTGCAAGCAAACTCTCTCTATCCTAAACCATAACCACGGCTCAAAACTATTATTAGGGTTTTCATAACAACACGCCCACTTCAAACACTTCCAAGTGTTCAAGAGTAGAGTTGCAAGTAAAGAGCTCAGGAAGGGTTGCAAGGACAAGGTGGGAAGGGGTTCACGAGTTAAGGCATAGGAGCAAGAAGCTCGTTGTCTGGTTCTATCGTGTCTCCTAGGGTCCGTACCCGTGTTCGTGCTTTCGGTTACGATCGTCCTTGCCTAGAGGTATCATACAAATTAGCATTCGAATAATCATTTCTAATCCTAAGTATTGCTTATGATATTTTACTATACTGTTGATATCACTACGTGGGTTATAACCATAAAACATTCCGAACCAATTCAAAGAAATGAACTAAAAACTCGACTTACTGTGATGCGTGTTTATATAAATAACGCATGCATCTCTTACATGAACCCTACATCCAAAACGTTAAAAGTAGGGAATAACATTTCATGGAACCTTTAGCAGCAAGTTCATGTTGTCATCTCAAACAAAGTCGTTTCAAAATAAAAGGTTACATAATGAACCATGCGAAACACGTTTCGACTTAAGTGAAACTGTAGGAACCCATGTCGTAATAACTTGTGTAGTACTTAAGTTAACATGCTTACGTAAACGAAGGCTCACGACTAAACTAGGGTTTATATATTACCCATGCGAAAATCATTCACAAGCTAGAAGTGTGTTTCAGTGGTCTTAGTACTAGGTAAAGGAAAGAAGACAAGAGAAACCATACACTACATTAAGCATAGCACACTGTGGGAAAACCTATACTTGAACTAGTTGCAAACGTCACATATTTCATGATGAAAATTATATTTCATTCGCTCATTGATTAATCCCTACGACACACATACATATAAACCATAGATCCTCAAAAGCTACAGTGGCGTTAGGAAATGGAATGTAACAAGTCCCATGTCACTCAAAGTTAGCATACTGTTGAAGCTATACTCGTTTGTAAGTTAAGTAGGTTACGAGCACGTAACCCACTTCGTCCTCTACGTTACATAACGTGTATGGAGTAAGCTAAGTTTTCATACGAAGAAATGGTCACAAAAACGGACATAAGCTTATTTGGTTTCACATAATAACAAGTATTCGATATAAACATAAATATAAGTCGAGGTCCAAACACGACGCTTGGAACACGAATATACGTAAAACCACACGTAAACTTTACCATACAAATCGTTGGCTCATTTAAGGAAGCGGCGTAGTATCTAAATGTAATTTTGCATGAGAGAATCATAGCTTAACGAGCTTATCTAGGCCTCTAAGTTTACCGGGTTTGGGGACACATTGCTAGAACAAAAATAATGGCGTGTTAGCCACTGTTGGACTGACTAAACTCGTTGAGGGCATAGCAGGCCCACAAGCCCAAATCTCTGGCCTAATAGTAATTGATAAGCTTATGGCTTGTTGATAAAACATTAAGCATGAAGGAACTTAATGAGCTTAAGGGCTTTTGAAAACACTAACGGACCTTAAATAAGCTAAAAAGGCCTAGGAAACACTTATGACACTTTCGGGTGGAGTTATTGGGCTTGTAAGCCCAACAAGCTCGAAATAAGCTTTAATAAGCTCCCCGAGCTTATTATAAGCTCAGCAAACTTGAATGAGCTTAATGAACGCCTTTGGACTAGATAAAACCCTATCGGACCTTTAAAAATTTAAATGGGCCTTAACGGGCCCAATAAGGCCCGTTAAGCCAAAAATAAGCTCAGGGTGCTTATTTTTAAGCCGAAATGGTTTTGTTGGCTTATCTTGGCTAAATA
Organism: Tanacetum coccineum; assembly: GCA_026074375.1. NCBI lineage: Eukaryota > Viridiplantae > Streptophyta > Magnoliopsida > Asterales > Asteraceae > Tanacetum > Tanacetum coccineum. Next base: position 11,570 of record BQNB010105873.1, on the reverse strand, counting down.
AAGCATAATGCCACTATTGGGAGCTGATTGGGAGTTAAAACACAACTTTTTATAAGTCGAGGGACTAAAGGCGTAAACTTTGAAACTTAAGGACTTATTTTGCTATTTTCGGAATCTAAATTATATGAGGGACTGATTTTGAATATTTTGAAACTCAAGGTCTGATTTGAAACTATGAGAATCCGAATTTCATTTTTGTAAAGCTAAGGGGCTAATTATGCAATTTTGGAAATTATGGGGTTTAAAATGTAAATGTCATATTTTATAACTCTAAGGGAAATCATGTAATTATACGAGACATAAAGGTATAATTATGAACAAAAGTAAATTATTAAAACACTTAACGGAAACGGACGAATTATATTATATATATTCGGATATTAATTGGTTTTAAATTAACGACTTAATAAATAATGGATATCTATTAACAATGATTACACATTTCCCGAGAGCCATCAAAACCACGAATACTATAACCATGTGCGCCACCACATAAGTGATAACAGTATATATAATGAGTTAAATAAAATAGCATTGTTATGTATTTTATTTATGTGTTTTTACTCTAAGTGGTAGACTAAGATGTGTTGTATTTACCTAGATATTTGACGGTGTATTGTTTGCTATATTCGAGCGTATTAGCAAGTGCAAGGAAACTACCTGTTAAGGTGAGTTCATAGCCCCACGTTTTACTGTTATTTAAATGATTTACATCCTTGAGGTGAGAACATGTTGTTTTACAAATTGGACGCAAGTGTACATTTTATACTATGATTACGTGTTTGCCTAAGTTTTCCATAACCCATTATGTCCATGAATCATGAACTGTTAATTGCATAGATATGATTGGGAATTACATTATGTGGGCGCGAATGTTATGAATAGATCTATTAGGGATTGACAATCCCTGTTCGAGTGACTAGCTATCACCGGGAACGAACGCATACCATGTCGAATTTGGGATGTTGCGGGGTTAACACATCATTCACGAACACTTGTTGGTAAATTTATTTGCATTCATGTTGAGCTTCGGTGTCATGAGCTTAGGAAAACGTAATTACTTTTATGATGTTTGCAACGGTTGCTTAATCATACACTTGGAAATCTTGCGGTCGTACTACTGATTACAATAAATCTATGAATTCACCAACTTTATGTTGACGTTTTAAAGCATGTTTTTCAGGTCGATAAGGCCTGAGATGCCGTGATACATTGGAGGTCTCTTTTGAAGGGTCAATACTAAAGATTTACGTGCATCACATTTTGGGACATTTGTTATGAAGTAAAGTCTTTACATTTTGTTGTTGAACAATTTGAGCCGTTGTGCTTATGTAACAAACAAGTATTTTGGTTGAAATCCAATGTATCTTTTCAAAACGACACGTTTAGTGGTCGTTCTTATATCTTGTGCTATTGATCTATGAAGTAACTCCCTCGGATATTCAATATTCCGCTGCATACTCAGATTTGAGGGTGTTACAGATTGGTATCAGAGCCAAGGTTATAGAGAACCAGGTCAAAAGTTTTGTCTGGACTATAACCATTTTCAAACACTGTTTTCACAAATGGGATTTGCGAGGGACATACATGCATTACTTGTTTACATCTAGCACATATATGCTTACATGACATGCATTGTTTTAGCATTAGTAGTTACTAAGTGCTTACATGATTGATATATGCGTATATAAAATATACTAAGTATATTACTATAAGACTCTTATAATTAAAGCTTATAGACATATCATACCGATCTTTCCTATAAGTAATACTTATATAGGTTATTTTTGCTTTTTGCAGTAATCATGTCTTCTGCGACATCTGCGGTTACCTACACTTCCGTTTACACTAACTCTGAGCCCGCTATCTTATATGATATTTATACCATCATTTCATTTTACACATCATTCATTCGTACCTACCACTTTATTCATACCATCATTCCATTCTACCATGATTGCATCCTTTTCGCAATGTCACATTTTCCATCCCTGAATGGTGCATATTCATTCTCCATGCATCACCTTGCATCGCGTTTACCTTTCATATGCACGCATCCTGCATGGTTTCATATAAAGGCGATTTATATAAACTTTTGCTTGTGACAGGTCATGGCTACAACTCTATTATGGTCTCTGCTTTGGAGGTAATCTTGGGACCCGATCGTATCCAAGTTGGATATCATTCACCCAGAGCCTGTCGTTGTAGTTGCTTTCCCTCAGCGTCAGCTACTTATGTTGTGAGGACACTTGCCCAGCACGGAGAGGCTATACGAGGCATACAGGAGCAACTGTAGTGGTCGCCCATACATGGGAGGAGGTTAAGGGCCCTGAGATTTATTAGGATAGACATTGCGAGGCAAAAAATTGTTCTTTGCGTGTAGGAATAAGACTACGGAGGCATCGAGAATTTTAATCGTACCGTGAGAGACAGGCCCGTGAAAAGATGGAGCACCAGTTGAGTTTGATTCAGGAGGAGCTAGAGAGTCTTAGGTGCTCGAGACTCCCATGATCAGTCATCATGGATCGTTACCTCTAGAGCTTCTGTCTCATTATTTATGTATTAGCTTGTAGAGGAAGGTTTGTTGAGTACTAAGAAACAATTGTAGTATATGTGGAGGGAAAGGGTCAATGAACCCGACTATCTATCGAATTATGGTGTTATGAAAACTTTGTCAAATCTTGTTTCAACTCTTTATCTACCCATGCAAACCATCTACTAAAACATTACGACTATCTCGTTGTCCCTCATAAATTGTTTCCATACTAAATTTTCAAAACTAATTGATTACCAAATCATAGACAAATTGTGCCCACAACATGAAACACTTACCAATCAACAACCTTACGTCCACCTTGTAAAACATTTTGTCATCTTATAAAACTCTGTGATACTTCCTTATTCGTAACACATTTTTGACGAAAATGAGCATTGCATCGTTAGCCCTCAAATATACATAGCCTGATCAACTATGTATAATTCAGGAAGGACTATGTCATGCTGAGAGTAGTCACCATATAACCTTTATAAATAAATCCATTTTCACATACATCCTTGAAAAACAGAGTTTTATGTGTGCGTATTCATAAAACATGGTTACTTCAAGAAATCAAACTAGAATCTATGACAACTAAGCAGACCTTACTCCATCCTACTATAAAGTTGACGTCATTTTGTGCCAAAACTTAAGCCAACAAGCCGAGACCTATCACTAGTCGCCCTAGGACACTTCGCTATCAAATCTGTTCGCCACTAGAGAAATCCCTTCAAGCTAAGATTTGCCCGGCTCTCTTGCGAAACTCCACCAATGGAGAAAGAAGCCACATCACACACGAGATTAACCGAACAAATGTGAAAACTGCACGTTCTTGTTTCTACTCTGACTTTACGAAGTGTCAACCTCTGAACTTCAAAGGAACTGAAGACATTGGCAGTTTAACTCGATAGATTGAAAATATAGAGTCGGTTTTCAATATCAGTGGTTGTGCTATTGAGGAATCAGGTTAAGTTTGCCACCTACATCCTGTTAGGGGCTGCTTGACTTGGTGAAATGGGCAGATAAGAACCTTAGGTCCGAGGGATAAATAATGACTTGAAAAGGACTCAAGAGGAAGATGACTGACAAGTATTGTCCATAGGGAGGGATCTAGAAACTAGAGATTGAGTTGTAAAACCTAAAGGTTAAAGGAACGATGTTCCATCATACACTCAACGTATCCAGGAGCTAACCCTGATATGTACCAAGCTCTGTGCTAATGAGACTGAGAAGGTCGACAAGTATGTCCATGGACTTCCCGATAACATCTATCGAAATGCGAAGTCTTCCAAGACGTTGGATGAGACTATTGTGTTGGCCAACGACTTGATTTGATCAGAAACTCCGTACCTATGTGGAAAAGACTGATAACAAGAGGAAGGCGGATGACTTGTCCAGAAAAGACCATGGTCACCAACAACAACCCTTCAAAAAGCGAAATGTAGGCTACAATGTGGGGGTTGGTGAGAAGAAATCCTACGGGGTTGCACTTCAAAAATTTCTTAGGCCATCCATTCAATATCGATCTAATGCTCATAGAATTGGGTAGTTTCGACGGTATTACCAGTATGGAGTGGTCAAGAAGATGTCACGCCGTGACAGTGTGCGATGAGAAACCTGTTCAAATTCCCTATGAGAATGAAACCTTGACTTTCTGTGGTAACAAGAGTAACGACGGGAGAGAATCCCGGTTGACCGTTATCTCATGTTCAAAGGCCCAGGAGTACATGGCGAAGGGATGCCAGGTCTTTTTGGCGCAGATATCCGCCAATAAAGAGGAGGACAAATCGAAAGGAAAACAAATCAAGGACGTATCAATTGTCTGAGATTTTACTGAAGTATTTCCTGAGGATTTGCGAGGTCTTCCTCCGACTCGACCAGTGTAATTTCATAATCAACCTGATTCCAAGAGCCGCACCTGTAGCTCGAGCACCATATCGATTGGCACCGTCCGAGATGAAGGAGTTGTCGGAACAACTACAAGAGCTTTCCAACAAAGGATTCATAAGACCTAGTTCATCACCTTGGGGAGCCTCGGTCTTATTCGTCAAAAAATAAGGATGGGTCATTCAGGATGTGCATCGACTACCGTGAGTTAAATAAGCTGACAGTGAAAAATCGCTATCCACTTCCGAGGATCGACGATTTGTTTGATCAACTACAAGGATCCAGTATTTATTCAAAAATAGATCTGAGATCAGGGTATCATCAGCTTAGAGTACAAGAACAAGACATTCCAAAAAAATGGTTTTTCAAACTCGGTATAGTCATTACGAGTTTCAAGTAATGCCATTCGGGCTAACGAACGCACCTGCGGTATTCATGGACCTCATGAACTGAGTGTGCAAGCCTTACTTGGATAAGTTCGTAATTGTCTTCATCGATGACATACTTATTTATTCAAAGGACGAGAAGGAACATGAGGAACATCTTAAGGCAATTTTGGAATTGCTTAAGAAAGAGCAGTTGTACGCTAAGTTTTCAAAATGCGAATTTTGGTTTCTGAATGTACAATTTCTCGGCCACGTCATTGATAGCAGAAGCATTCATGTAGATCCAGCCAAGATCAAATCCATCAAGGATTGGGCACCTCCTAAGTCACCGACAGAGATCCGCTAATTCTTAGGACTTGCTGGTTACTATCGGAGATTCATCCAGGGATTTTCAAAGTTTGCCAAGTCAATGACAAAGCTGACACAAAAAGGTATCAAGTTTGACTGGGGTGAAAAGGAAGAGAACGCTTTTCAGTTAATAAAGTAGAAGTCGTGCAGTGCACCAATTCTGGCTTTGCTGGAAGGAAGTGAAGACTTTATGGTCTATTGTGATGCTTCGCACAAAGTCTTAGGCGCTGTGTTGATACAGAGAGAGAAGGTGATTGCTTATGCCTCCTGACGGCTAAAAATTCATGAGAAGAATTATACCACTCATGATTTAGAACTTGGATCAGTGGTATTTGCTCTAAAAATCTAGAGACATTATCTGTACGGAACCAGATGCACCGTGTTCACCGACCATAAGAGTTTACAACACATTCTAGATAAAAAAGAGCTTAACATGAGACAACGCCGTCGACTAGAATTGCTAAGTGATTTCGATTGCGACATTCGTTATCACCCAGGGAAGGCAAACATAGTGGCCGACGCGTTGAACCTTAAAGAACGGATTGAGCCGTTGCAAATTCGAGCTTTAGTGATGACCATTGGCTCAGATCTTCCTAAACGAATATTAGAAGCTCAGATCGAAGCTCAAAAACCAGAGAATCTTGTAAATCAAGATGTAGGCGGTATGATTAAGAAGGACATACCCAAGGAAAAGTTGGAACCACGAGCAGATGGAACTCTATGTTTACACGGCAGGAGTTGGTTACCTTGCTATGGAGACTTGAGATCCGTAATCATGCACGAATCTTACAAATCAAAGTACTCTATCCATCCCGGTTCTGAAAAGATGTACCCAGATGTAAAGAAACTATATTGGTGGCCAAACATGAAGGCTGACATCGTCACGTATGTTAGCAAATGCTTAACATGTGCGAGGGTCAAGACCGAACACCAAAGGCCATCAGGACTGTTAGTACAACCAGCAATACCCGAGTGGAAGTAGGATAATATCACGATGGATTTTATCACCAAGCTTCCTAGGTCATCACAAGGTTTCGACACCATCTGGGTAATTGTGGACAGACTTACAAAAATCTGCTCACTTTCTGCCAATACGGAAGAATGATCCATTAGACAAGCTGGCAAGGTTGTACTTGAATAGGACAGTAGCAAGACATGAGATACCTACTTCGATTATCTGTGATCGTGATGGGAGATTCACATCCAATTTTTGGAGATCATTTCAGAAAGCTTTGGGTACAAATATAAGTATGAGCACTGCGTATCACCTGGAAACAGATGGACAAAGTGAGAGAACCGTCTTTGCATTTTTTTGTTTAAAGCAAATGTATACATAACAAATAATTAGTAAAGCAAACACTATAGTCTATGACATACCCAAGTTTATGTTTATAATCCTTGGGTACCTCTCACGGCTTATGTGCTCTTCTATTGTCGTGGAACTGAAAACCAATTTAACATAGATGTCAAAAGATAGCTATTGCGACCACATGAAAAGTAGTGAGTTAAACGAAAGTTAAACGAAAGTGTCACTTACTTGTTATACTTTTGAGGGCTAACGCTTGAACTGCTCATCCGACTTTCACCCGTGACTCGTCTCACCAATGGTGTTTCATGGTGGCACTCACCCTGAAAATATCAAGAAGCTTTCAATAAAATTTTACTGAAAAACCTTAAAGTGGTCAACAACTTTTTTAAAACATAAATAAAGTGTTAACCTCCCTCTAGAGTGGTCGGCCAAAAGGTTGCAAACTATGGTTACCTAAAAAAGCTTGCCCAAACGTCCCATAAGCTATCTAATTAGAAACCAAGATATAGTATCTAATACACTGATTTGTGCCTTTTTACGGCCACAAACAGAAAACTGATATAAATTGTGCAAGTTCAAATGAGTCAGCTTTATTAAACTTTTCAAATTTCAGTAAGCTAGTACAACACCCCAAATGAAAGTTATGTGAATGAATCTGAGCCGCTATATAAAAGGATTTGGATTAGTTTTTATAGGATAAGCTGAAAAGCTTTAGAAAGCTGATAAGCTTTTCCTTAACCAATTTCATTTGATAGTTTGAAGTAACTGAGCTTTAGTTCAGCATTTTTTAAAGCTCTATTAATGGGCTAGAAACAGCTAAAAACATATATATTTGTTTTATTTTTAAATGTTGTATTTGGCACCTTATACTCTATACAATATACATATAATTCGTAGGGCTAGGCTGCAAAAACACTTTATTATCCAGTTACCTTCTTTTATTGTGAAATTACGTAACGCATATGTTCATTACTGCTCTTACACAATCGTTTAGCTAGAAGAGTTTTGCAAGAGAAACAAAAGATTATACAAAGAGTACATAAAAAATGTTAAGCTGCCAACTTCAGATATCAATCATGGGTGCAATGCATAATGTGATTCCATGCGTATTAGTAGCTCATTAATTAATATATATGGTGTATCACGAATCATTAAATTTGGCCTATCCTTCAAATACAATGTTTCAGGGTGATTTTATTATTATTTTACATAAACTTAACAATAAGAATAAAACGAAACACACGAAACATAGAATAAACTCAAAATTGCATTCTGAACCAGCAAACCGATCAATTTACTTGTATAATTCGAAGCGGCAAAGAGCATGAAACTTGCATATTTAACTTACCAAACTCCGAAATAGTTGTAGCCCAGCTAAAACAATAATAATTGTAATATACGTTACGATCGTTTGTGTATTATGTTGGTATTTGGTATTACGTTTTAATAAGTAATTATCTGTTAATAGCGTAACATCGAATACAGACTTGGTGTCCTTTCCGGCTCTGTGGCTTGGAACACTGCAAGTCTGGACTTTGTCATTCATCGCTTATAAAGGTACACCTGCAATGTTACTTCCGATCATAAAAGTATATTGACATTGTTGCAACCGGCCTCTGCAGTTGCTTTAACATCCAACTCGTCACCACCGCTTCCTGGAACCATTAGAAATGCTGCAAAACAAAAGTAGTGTCCAGTTACAGAACCACGACAAAGTATGACACACTTGAACTTTAACAATCTGACTCAGCTTATATATTATGTAACTACAGACGCGAGCGTCCATCAAGTGAATTGCGTATGTGAAAAATCATCCTGTGAAAAACCAATAGAAACATTCGCCCAACATTTTATTACCTTACAAAGATATATTACATTAAGAACATATATATGAACAACTCATTACTTGTTATATTTCCCAAACACATATAACCATGTAGGAAAATCTAACAGACCCCTTTGACATCTTTTTACACATTTTTTCATGAAACCGCCAAAATAGTGAAACAATCCAAGGAATGCCTGTTAGCTTTAGGTCTAAGTACCAGATGTATAACAAAAAATTCCCAGATACAAATACATCATGAACCAAACAACAAAATTATGCAAATTTAAACCTGTTACTAATCCACGATTGAAACTTTCTACACTTATACATTGAATTAACAAACAACCATTAACCAATATGCAAAAAGCAGTAATAAAATCACAAAATATCATATTGCAACAAATAAATAAAATTTAGTATAAAGAGAATCTACCTTTGGTAAATCCATCTTTTACATCTTATCAATAGGACTGACGGCGGGCTTGTTTTCCCCGGCAGCGCTATCTTCTGTGGGTCTCTTTTGCGGCAACTCAGTCACGGCGGCGCTGGTGATGGTAGTTTCTCAAGTTTGTTGTTACTTACTATACAATTGAGGGGATGGGTTAAGTGGATGTTGAGGTGGATAATGCCTGTGAAAATCAAAAGATTGGATTGTGTGTGTCTAATATGGATCTTATAATTTTGATTTAGGGTGGGTGAAAATAATTGAATGTGTGGAGCGGTGGATGGTTTAAAGTGAGAGAGAGAGTGGGGAATTTTGTAGTATAGAAATGAGTGGGAGAGATGACAAAGGAGAGAAGAAGAAACACGTAGCAGGGCACGTGGAAGGTTGGAGTTAAATAGCTGGTAACCGGGTTTTTTTTTGGCGGGTTAGCCCGGTTTCGGCCGGTTGACCCGGCTGCTTCCGGCGTGTTGACCCGGGTGCATTAAATGACACACTTTCCAATTTCTAACCTTTAATATAAAGGTATAATAATTGCATCGTGTTACATTGAATTCATTTTGAATACCATGGTTTAATCTTTCTAAGGTCACTATACTATACCTTTACGAATTACAAATCTTAGTTACGATACTACTTCTATGTTCACCAAAAATTATTATACTCACAAAGTTAACAATTTAAGTCCTTGCATTATACGTTTATGTTCAGATTTGTGAACAAAAATATTAAAATGACTAACTTGAATATACACACATTGTTAGTTTATGGACGATAAATTAATAGATGTGTGTTAGGATCGAACTCAAGATCACGGGATTGCACTCACTACGAGTTAACAATTAATAAATAATATATTTGTTAATTTTACACGTAAACGTTTAACGGTCGTTAAGTATTTAACGGAAAAGACTAACGACCATAAGGACAAGGACATGTACATAATAACATAATTGATGTTACATAATGTTACATAATTATTGTTACTTAATGTTACATAATGTTACATAATTATGTTACATAATTAAGAATTGATGGTACATAATTGATATTAATGAATAGATGTTACATTAGGGAAATGGAGCCTATATAAACACCTACATAATGATGTGAAAAAGGGTACAAACATAATACCCTAAAAACTTCTATCACTATTCTTGTCTTCGTTCTGGCTCTATAACCTTGGGTTGATCGGATGAATCATTCGGTTAAACGCTAACGTGTTACCAAGCTTGTAAATTGGTTAACTCGATACATTAGAGTGGTGTACAAGATCGTGACACATCTTTCTTTAGATTGTTCTTGGATTGTTTTCGTTTTATAAACCTCAAAATTAGGGTTCCTGGAGATAATCGTCTAAGCAATTTGATCTTGTTTCGAGCTCTAGAATCAAAAGGTATGTAACCTTAATTCGGTTAATTATTCAACGCATGGTTTTTTGTCCTTTATTTGCTTCCGCTATTCTATGCTTTGATGTTATGGTTTAATATAATTGTTATGAAAGTATAAAACCTTCAGTGGCATCACGAGCCATTTTAACATGTTGATAATTACCGAAACCTAAAATCAATAACTAATATTGTATTGATGTTAAAATACATGATTTAGGGTTTTATAAATTTTTTTTCGAAATTTTTTATATATGAAACCCTAAAGTACATGTTTTGATTAAAGAGGTTTAATATACATGATTAAATTGTTATGACATGTATGTGGGTTACGATCCTTACGGGATAATTGTTATGTGTATTGTGTGGATCCATGACAAACATGCATGTTTATCATGGATCATGAGAATATATGAAGTAATTTGTTACGTGTATATTTTTGACCACTTAATTTTAGTACGATAAATCTAAAATTCGGGAAGACTTATATATTGATTCTTGATTGGATATATGATAAGTAAAACCTAGAATTTAAAATTAGGGTTCATCGTATAAAATGATTACATGTGGCTACATGATTTACTTTAATGCATATAAATTGTTATTATGTGTTTATTGTTTAGTCAATTATTTTTAATTACTTGTTTTTGTTTATTTAATTATGGCGAATTGTTGTAAACAAAAAGGGTAATTTTTCAAAGAAAATAATATGGACTAAATCAATATATAAAAAAAAAATTAAGAATTGTTTTGAAGATTAAATAGTTGATTGGTAATTTTCGTACTAAATGGTTAGAAAGGCTCATCCAATTTGACAAACTGTGTGGGAAGTTTAACGCGTCGCTGGTCGAACCCGACTAAAGAAGGAAGTCAAGCTTCACGCTGACCGAATTCTCGGCTTGCTTGTGCGTCAAATTGGAGTTACCTATGACTGTTTAAAGGTACAAAATTACTTTAAGGTTGATTTGCCTCAATTTCACATCCGAAACACTAAGTTGAAAGACTTATGCAAAAGTACGGTGTGGACGATAATTGTGGGCACTTCTTTAATTGGTTCATCCAATGCCTCAACCACAAAAAAAAAATTAATACCCTTAAACTTAAGTCTAATGCCATCTAATTAAAGGACACTTGAAATTGCGATTAAGTCAAGTGAGACCTTGGACTATATCGTAACGGACAGAAAACTATCATGATTGAGTGAGACCTCAAGGCATTAAGATGGGATGAAACATGTTTACAATGCAACTAGTTTGGCAATGTAAATCCCATAAATATCTAGAAATTGAAAAATGTTTGTCAATTAATTGTTCGACAAGTTACCATGTTGAATACATTCATCACTAGCAGATCAACTGATGTGATGGGTTTATGTCAATATGGGTTCTAGTTTTCAAGGAGATACTATGGTTATATGTATATCACCTGGGTATATTTTATTTTCTT
>BQNB010105872.1:0-23511 GCA_026074375.1 Tanacetum coccineum | reverse complement strand
AGCACCAGCTAAGGCGGATAGAAGTAAAGGAATTGAAATACTTTCTGATGTAGCTCTATCGGAAGCTGCTCAACTCAAGGAAGCTGCAAAGAGAAGCCAGAAAGACTTTTATATGCTTCATGCAAGTGGCTCAGATGATGGAGTTGGTTCCCAACCAAAGGTTCCTGATGAGTTCGAAGACAAGACAACTGGTACAGATGAAGGAACTGGTACTAAACCAAGGGTTCCTGATATACCCACATATGACTCTAAAAGTGAAAATGAATCATGGGGTGACAGTGAAGATGATAATGATGATGACAGTAATGATGACAATAAAGGTGATGATGATAAGCCTAATAGTGATGATGATGGTAATTTTGATGCTGATGATAATGAAAGGACTGATTCAAATGATGATGATGAGAATCCTTCCTTTACTCTAAAAGACTATGACGAAGAAGAACATGATGAAGAGTATGAATCTGATGATGATTAGTATAAGGATGTGGACGTGAGATCGTTAGGACCAAAGTATGAAAAAGAAAGGAAAGGTGATGAAGAGATGACTGATGCTGATAAGAATGTTTCTCAAGAAAAGTCATATGAGCAAGTCGTAGAAGATGCACATGTGACACTCACTTCTTCACAGAAGACTGAAAGTTCAAAACAAAGCTCTTTTGTTTCATCTGACTTTGCTAGTAAATTTCTCATCTTGGATAAAGTTTCACTAGTGGTCGATAAAGTTTCTTCTATAATGAATGTCAAGAATGGTCCGGAAGAATCAAGCACTCAAGCACCCTCTTTTTTCACTGTACCTGAGACGGCTATCCCAGAAACTTATACTTCACATACTACAACCGTTCCTCCAACTATATCAATGATCACTCCTCTTCCACAACTGACGACACCATCTCCTGCACCAATAACTGTTCCAACTACAACCTCAATTCATGCACTTATTGATTTTTCTTCCCTGTTTGGATTCTATCAAAGAGTTTCTACCTTGGAACAAGAGTTGTCTCAATTTAAACAAGCTGACCATTCTGCACAACTCCTCGAGTCTGTCAAATCTCAAATCCCAACAATAGTGGATGACCTTCTGAGTACAGGAATTGGATATGCTACTCGAACAGCTCTCTAATCATATACTAAGGAATTTGAAAAGAAAGCTTAAGAAGAGAGGAAGCTGTACATAAATGTTGTTGAGAAATCAGTAAAAGACATTATAAAAGATGAAGTCAAAAGTCAACTGCCTCAGATCCTACCCAAGGAAGTATCAAACTTTGCCACTCCTGTGATCCAAAGTACTATCAATGAATAACTTGAGAATGTCATCTTGGCTAAATCTTCTTCTCAACCTAAGTCTACATATGAGGCAACAATGTCACTTACAGTGTTTGTATTGAAGAAGATTCTTCTTGATAAGATAAAGAAAAGTAAATCGTATCAAGCTGCTCCATAACACAAAGAACTCTATGATAGACTGGTCAAATCTTACAATCATGACAAAGATCTTTTCTCGTCATATAGAAATGTATATTCCTTAAAGAGAGACAGTGCAGATGAAGACAAAGACGAAGACCCTCCAACTGGATCAAACCAAGGGTTGAAGAAATGGAAGACGAGCAAAGATGTTAAACCACCAACAGGCTCTAAATCAAGAGAATCTAAGTCAAGCTCATCCAATGGCACCAAGCCTCATCCTAAATCATATGGTAAGTCTACGCAAGTAGAGGAACCAGTGTTTAAAGCTGCAGACACTGAGATGCAACAGGATCAAGGGAGCGAGTTTGGTCATACAGTTGATCAACCCGATGTTGAGACTGCTCCAAAGAATGACTCGTTCAAGAAACCAAACAAGCCTCCAATTCCTGATCATGCTTGGAATACTGCAAAATCTATTGACTTTAGACCGCCTCATACATGGATCAGCAACATTGCCAAAGCAAGAGAACCTCCTTGCATGTTCGACGAGCTTATGAGCACTCCTATCGAGTTCTCAGCATACGTTATGAACAATCTAAAGATCGATAATCTGACTCAAGAGATTCTGGTAGGACCTGCTTTCAACCTACTCAAAGGCTCATGCAAAAGTTTCAATGAACATGTATTTCATTTTAAAGAATGTTATAAAGCTATAACTGATCAACTTGATTGGAACAACCTTGAAGGCCATGAATATGCATTTGATCTTAGCATGCCACTGCCGTTGATTGAAGTTCAAGGTCGTCAAGTAGTTCCTGCTGACTACTTCTTTAACAACGACTTTGAATATCTGAAAGGTGGAAGTTCAAGCAGGAAATACACAACTTATAAAACAAAAACCAAGGCTGCTAAATATGATAATATTGAAGGTATCAAAGACATGGTTCTAACGTTATGGAGTCCAGTGAAGGTAGCTTATGACCAATATGCTAGGTGGGGTATCTCACACTGGGGTCCTAAACGACAAATGTTCTATGGCTATGCAAGTAACATGAAATCCACACATGATATGTTCTCCAAGAAAAGAAACATTGTAGTGACCCGTGTTAAAGTTATGAAGTGGTATGATTATGGGTGTCTAGAGGAGATTATTGTTCGAAGAGATGATCAGAAGTTATACAAGTTCATGGAAGGAGACTTCCCAAGACTTAATCTGCGTGATATTCAAGACTTGCTGCTTCTCTTGGTCCAAAACAAACTCTCCAACCTAGAGAAAGATGTCATCTTCGAGCTGAATGTGGCATTATGGATGTTCACCAGACACATTATCAATCTTAAGCGGGTAGAAGACCTTCAATTGGGAGTCAAAAGCTACCAGAAGAAGCTTAATCTCACCAAGCCTAAGACCTTCAGATCTGACATCTCTAAAATGACCCCATACACTGCATACAAGAACCCTTAAGGAATCATCTATCTAGACAAGTACAAGAGAAACAGGTTGATGCGTTTGGATGAACTCTACAAGTTATGTGATGGGACGCTTTCATCTGTCAGAACTGTGCTTCATGATATTTCTAACAACCTAAGGATGGAATACCTGCCAAAAACAAGATGGAATAACTTGCATAGAAAAAGGTCATGCATCATAATCAAGGCGATCGATCAGCAACTGTTTGAGAGGAGATTGGTGAGGAATTTGGAGAAGTTCGTTGGTGGCCGAGAATACAGAGAAGACTTCAGACTGCTTAAAAGGACCATATAACTTTGTCATATGATGTCCTACCTCATTACAGGTCATTTTCTCGTATATAATAAATCTTGTAAATACGTGAATAAGTAGTGTAGACTATTATTAGGCTTATATAGTCTTTCAGTACGGATTTTTAAGAATTTCTTAGTAAATTCAAAAAATTTCAAATTAACGTACTCAAACATCATATAATACCCTTATAATTTGAGGGAGAGCATTAAAATGTTCCCAATACGGCTTGTTAAATAATTGAAACATTTTTCTCGCAAAATGCATATATATTTTAAATCAATTAATATCCAAAATATTAAAAGATTTAACATTTTTTATAAGGGGAGAAAATGTGATTAAAATATACGGCTAATAATTTGATTTTAAGATCTCTAGTGTACGCTAACCCATATATGTGCTAAACTCTTTCGATTAATCGATGCACATATGAAGGAGGAGTAAATGGTTACGTGTTGGCTGAAATGTGGAAGTACCAAAGACTGACCATTTAAATTATTGTATTGGAGTTATAATGTGGTTAAGTTTAGGTATTCATTCCCATGATCCAGCCAGAACCAGAGGGATCTACCAAGGGATATTTCACTAGATAGTGTAGAAGTCCTTAGGTATGAAAAAAAGGAGTAAAGTGAGATTAAGGGAAAAGTTTCGACTGAGATGGAGCTAGTACTGGAACAAACCCAACAAGGTACTAGTCATGAAGTCTCGGTAAGCACTAAAGGGTTTGAAGAATGAAAAAGAAATGTAAGGATAAAGGGTGAAAAGAAAGAAACCCTTAATACACTTAGGCAGAAACTGGGTCAATACATAAACTGTCAGAAAAACTAAGCTGTTGTCTGGTATTGAAGATAGTCATGGACCTAGTGACGCTAAGCACAACCCTCCCTAGCCACTCAAGGTATAACACCCCATGTTTCAGGGTCATTGACGTCGTCAATAAATCCACAATGTATCTTTTGTATTGTACGCGTTTGCTTTAAATCGTATACGTTAAGTTAAATCGTGTAAGCCAAAAACGATAATTCAATGTAAACGGGCGTCAAACAATTAAATGTTTACATCAAGCAAGTATTAAATAATTATTTTGAGAATAATTATAGTCATTGTTAATTTATTTTTATTGGTTACGTAAATTTATTACGTTTCGCGATAAAGTACGTTTAGACATACCCGAAACCACGTTAATTAATCTATGCTTCAACAAATACCCACGATTGTACCCAACACTCAAAGTTTTATTAAATTTACCCAAGTTAATATTACTTTACACTTAGTACATTAGAAAATAAATCAAGACACAAATGCTTGCAAGTAAACATCTTTTACATAAAAGCTACAACTAGTAACTTGCATATATTTCACTAGATAATGTTTTAACTATCAAAAAGGTTTCTAGAACCCTTTTTCCCCACCCATCCCACGGCAACAACAACCTTGGAGACAAAGGGCACATAATTTTTACACAACTTGGACTTGTACAACACCTTTTCATTTAAACCTAGCCATTACATGTTCCAATTTGACCATAGTCTTCCTTAAGACCAGAACTATGTTCTTGACCACTATTACATTCTTTTTGACCATCCTATCTCTTATATGTGCAAGTATTCAAGAGAGATAACACATAGATAGCAAACACTTAACCAAAAATCAAACAAACACACTCTTTTGGCTTTTCTATAAGCCACGGCTCAAACACCCCTTTTATAATAATCCATACCAAATTTTCTACAACCTATACAAGCCATTACACATTATTCCTAAGATATACTAAGGTGTTTTCAAGCCTTGGTTAACCATTTACAAGTATTTATCAAGAAAAGGAAAGCTAGGGTTTCATTTGGAAAACAAGGGTTTTCTTGGTTGCAAGCTTTGGTTTTTAATCTAAACAAGGGTTTAGATTGTGGTGGTTATCATCATCATTCATTATAAGGTCATCTATAACTCTTTATGTTCTTGAATTTATCATTATATGCATATGTTATTACTTTACAGCAAGAATCACCATTTAGGATTTTTAAACATGTAAAAAGAGTTTTTACTTGTGATAATCATTTTGTACACTTTTACATATGTTGTGATATTGATAATATCATGTTAAAATGGATCTATAAGTGTTATACCATGTTGGTTAAGTGTAAAAATGATTATGTACAAATTAGGGTTTATAAAGTCTACTTAATATGTTACAAGTAAAAGTAATGCAAATGACATGTTAATTTTGTTTATGGACTTTTGGTGATGTTATATGAACACTAAAATAAGGTTATATTGGAAGTATAACACTTGTACACTCATGGTTATTGTGTAAAAATGGTTATGTATAAAACTAGTGATTAAAGGTTACATAAGAAAGTTATGGTTTAAAAGAGTTATTATGGACTTGTTATCATGGAATTTTGGACAAGAGATGGACTAATGGACTTTATTATATGTAAGACATATAATATATATATAGTATAAAAGACTTATGGTAAAATACAAAGTTGAAAGTTATAGAAACAAAGTTTACATATGGAATCAAGAAAGACATCCTAACTTTCTGTTTTAATTCGACATACAACCTGTCCATTTTATATTTTTATAAAATAGTACGTCTCATGACGATTCCAAAAAGCTAAGAAA
This sequence comes from Tanacetum coccineum, assembly GCA_026074375.1. Classification (NCBI taxonomy): domain Eukaryota; kingdom Viridiplantae; phylum Streptophyta; class Magnoliopsida; order Asterales; family Asteraceae; genus Tanacetum; species Tanacetum coccineum. The sequence continues at coordinate 17,720 of BQNB010105872.1, read as the reverse complement.
CTTGAAAAACGGATAAATAACGAAAAAGTTACGGTAAAAACAAGTTATACGATAAATAAACGGATTTATAAAAGAATTTTTATAAAACAATTTATAAAAATTATATAAAACAGCAAGTTTAGTATTTTTAACAGATTACACATATTTTTAGGATTCCAAAATGATAAGAATCGTAAATTTTCAATTAATAACGAATGAGTTATGAATTTCGCGAGTTTACGACAATTAATACTTTTATAAAACAATTTTTATAAAAGTTACTATTCATGACAGAAACTTTTATTTTTGTAAACCTCATAAATCAATAGAACTTTCAATTATGAGAACATGCTCGAAAGAATCGCTAAAAACGGAGCTATAACGAAGAAAATACGACGTATACGAGTTTTACGATAACAAAAACTAAATAAATATATTTAGGATCTGGCATGAACAGTAGAAGTTACTGTTCACAAGGAGGTCCAAATTATGAAAATGTCAAATTATGATAACTCGTCCTAATACGAAAGCGTGGGCATAAGAAACGTCAAAATCGGGCTTAAAACGCGAAAGTTATGCCAGTTTTACTAAAACTGTAATTATAAACGTTTTCACTCTATAACAACGATTTCTAAATTACAAATAGACGGTGATGAAGCTATATAGAATTATATGTGGTTATCAAAGTACTATATTACTAGGGAGTTTCATAATGAGGCCTCTTCGGGGTGGCGTATCGACGAGTTGTTGGATTTACGATTTAAAGTGTCCTAGCTCCTCATACGTCACTACATGACCTCTTAAATTATGATAGCCCGAACGATAGTATGATGTAACTAACATAGACTTGTATATGATGTTAGTTAATCAAAGCGATTAGTGCTTATACGACCTATGTTCATTTAGGTTGCATTCGATCATTTACGTGACGCGTTATCTGTGATATTTGGATTATCAGTAACTCAAGGTGAGTTCATAGCCCCACATTTTTACGATTTCAATGATTTATAACTTTGGGGTGGAAACATGCTTTGTTTTATAAATTGGACGCAAGTGTATATTTTATATTGATTACGTGTTTGCCTAAGTAGCGATAACCCAAGTTGAGCCCATTATCATGAACTGTCAATTGCATAGATGTAGTTGTGAATTACATTATGTGAGCGCGAATGTTATGAATAGATCTATTTGGGATTGACCTCCCCGTTCGGGTGATTAGCTATCACCGGGAACGAACGTTATAGCATGTCGGATTTGGGATGTTTAGGGTTGAACATCTGATCGGGCAGAATAGCAATATTTATTATTGCGAATATAATTGTCGAGCTTCAGTGTCATGAGCTTAGGAAAACGTAATGGATTTTGTGATGTCTGCATCTGTTGCATTATCACGGGGAAAGTCTTGCGGTCCTGCATATTATAATTTACTAAACTTGATTCATCAACCATTTTGTTGACGTTTTAACAGCAACTCTTTTCAGTGGGGGTCTATAGGCACGAAGGTGCCAGGGATACATTGGTGAACTTTTGGTTATCACGCTTCTAAAGATGTAGTTTCAACCCTCATACAACCCCCCCCAGTTCCATCACACAATATTTTTTTCTTTTCTTTCTTGTTGTTTGTAATATGTTTTAGGAAATGTATTGTCAATCTTTGTAATATCAAACACTAAACAAGTAAAGCTGCATGCTTTGTGTAACAAGTCTTTTATCAAATCCAATGTATCATTTTAAACGACTTTTTGTCGTTCTTATATATCTTGTGCTATTGATTTGAGAAGTAACACGCCCTGGATATCCTTATTGTGCTGCGACCCAATTTGGGGGTGTGACATTAGCTACTTTGATTGTTTCTCCAGGATGAAAACGGATGTCGCCATTCGGCTAGTCTTCCAATCTTTTTTCGCTTACTCTTTACATCACTAGGTGTCTGACAGTCGCGGAGTTTAAGAGGTCACTACACTGACCGTGGGTCTAAGTATGTTATTCGTGTTTATCCTATTTTGACAATTATGCGTTATATTACAAACTACACTATCACTACTATCCATAGCGGGGAAAAAAAGAACTTTCTTCACGGCCATCGGTTGATACAACAATAACAACCCACATTTGATGTAGGAGAAGTCTTCTCCCTTTCTCACTTTCAACCTTCTTCACTTCCGACTACCGGTCTATATTACTAGGACCTAGACCTTATTACGTTTCTAGACACACTCATTTCGGACAAATACCGTCGGCATTTTCTCTCCGGAATGACTCGGTCAAAACGACTAACATGAGACTCTCTCGATGTAGTTAATTCAAAACGAAAATTATTTGCATAAGAATCCATCGTATGGGTAAAAATACTTTTCACTTTCGAGAAATCCATCCCGAACCATCTTTCCAAAATCCGACGTTTTAATGGTGACGATTTATCCGACATAACATGGTTCTTCCTGAGTTATGCATAGTTGATCAAGTTATGCATTAAGGACCAAACGTTGACATGTCCTTCTTCGTCAAAACAATTTATTACTACACGCTACACGCGTAAGTCATTTTCTTTAACATATGCATACTCGTATACATCATGCTAAAAGAAAAGAAGAAAAAGAAAAGCGATTTTTTTAGGAAAATTTCATTTACACGTTTTGGGAACTGTTTTATGATATTTGTAAACACATTTTCCCACTGTTTACACCCAATGGTTAGACTACAAAAATTTTAGTTACAATTGCGGCAACGAAATTTCGTTCAACACACGAATTTGTATCGGCGATCCATAATTTTTAAAATTATAATTCTTTTTTACAATGACATCTTTTATTTATCTCGGGCATAACGTTAATAGCAAGTATCAACAAAACCAACTCGATGGACTATGCTAACATGTACATACACATGCGAAAGGATTCACAAAATCGATGGGCCACCCAACACTCGGGGTCAAATCAATCTCATACAACCCAAGTGCCTCAGGGGTAACCACGACCTCCAAGCTTCACTCATAGTACAACATACACAATGACACCTCCTCATAACTCATAACCGAGAACAATTAAAAAAATCGTAATAACAACGCCAAAAATAACATACATACATACCTATTTTCCCCAAAAAGGGATACATCATTGGCTTTCAAAGCCAGTACATCCAACCGTAACGGTTCTAAGTTTCAAATACATAAACAACGCTATAAATGAACTGTCCTAGAGTTCTAAATCAAAAGTAATAGCTAAAGAGTGCACAATCACCACGCCGGTGATAAGATAAAACTCTGAGGCAACAATAACCTCAATCCAATAAACCTAAATCTTGGAAATCCCTCCTTTTACTGTTCCGTGGACGTAAAAGTATGAGGGTTTTCGACTACTGGAAAGCATTTCGAGTCTAGTTTCGGTAATTGGGCCCACGGCCCATCTATTGTTTTGGATCAGGGTGAAATTTCCATTTTACCCACCTATTTATCAAAGCCGCCATTTTCCAAAAATTTTATCGCTCCACTAAACTGAGTGTATCTCCTAAACTGCGCATCTGTAATATCCGAAACGACCGCTCAAATCTAAGCTTGTTCAACATCTAGAACTTACAGTTTTACATATTTAGGTGTTACTATATAAGTTTTTGAACTTATTACTCATTCAAATTATGGTCTCAATTTTTGACTAGGTTTTGGCCAATTTCGGCGATATCATTCGTCAGGCGTTCGATAAGGACTCCATCGAATTCTACTTAGTACCTAGAGGGTTTATCTATTCCATAGTCTTATTTTTTTTTTCCAGGTCTTCATAGACCAAAAATTTTTGAAAAACATATCCATAAAAAGCTGCTAATCCCAAAGAGAAGTCCCCAAGAAGGAAATTTTGACAAATTTTTGTAGTTTACGAAAATGAGCGTAATTTGAAATTTAATTGATGCTTTTGATGTTGAAGCAAACCAATTGGAGGTGATTGCCCTAGAGACTTTAGACACGGTACTCATAAAAATGTTCTTTTTTGAAAGTTTATTAAAAAAATCATGGAGTTATACTCCTTTTCCCAACGATATACCAAATTTGACTACTTATTAGGTGAATAATGTGTTATTTATATAGCAAGAGATGAGGAAGAGTTACTAAAATGGAAAAAAGTGTATTGGGGAGGGGATGGGCTCATGGAGCTATGGGTTTTGATGGCTACTAGAATGGGGAAGAAAGTAACCTTGCATTGGTTAAATGATGTTAGCTTTACCCATTGTTATTAAGTAGTTTTAGGGAGACAAATTTTGGGAGTCTTGTGATGGCTTGAGAGAATCTAATGGGGGTTAAAGATGGAGAAAGGGAGGGAAAATAGTAGGTTTTGAAAGTATAAAAGTATTTAGGGTATAAGTAAAGGTGGTGAATTGTGTTGTGTATGTTGTACATGCATGCATGCATGCAAAATGATTCAAAAATGAAAGACCTACGTGTAGTCAGTGATACTGAATGCATATGATTATAAAATTAGGATCATGAAAATGTTAAAATGCTTGCTTAATGTAGACTAAACTTAGTTTCAAAGATGGTTCTCATTATGGGCAGGTTTAACCTAAAATTCTTTCGTATAAAAGGTTTTATTTACCTTGTTTAGGAATAAAACAATATAGTTTATAAATAAACGTGAACATGAAATGATCGGTTGTTATAAAAATGCTTGATACTAGTGTTGCATTAGTTGATAGTACAAAACTAGTGTGTGATATAGCAATTACTTCTAACCCACTGGAACCAAAATCAATTCGGTTTCCAAAGCCTACTTCTCTTTTTGGCAGGTTATCGAGATTTGTTTATGGTACATAGATTCGGGTTGCTCAAAGCACATGACCGGGAATCTGAAGTTGCTCATTAATTTTATTTGGAAGTTTATAGGAACTGTTTGATTCGGGAATGATCTTGTTGTTGCAATTCAGGGTTACGGGAATCTTTCGTGGGGAAATATATTAATTACATGAGTATACCACGTCGAAGGTTTAGGTCACAACTTGTTTTCAGTCATAAAATTATGTAATGGTGATTTAGAGGTTGCATTTAGGAGAAATACATGCTTTGTTTGCAATATTGAAGGTTGTTGTCTCTAAGTGGTTCTTGTGGAACAATATCTTTACACCGTTAATCTTAACGAAATGACCTCTTCATCACCAATCTGTCTTATGACAAGGGATACCTTAATAAATTTTTAGTTATGGCATAAACGTCTTTCTCATCTTAACTTTGCTACCATTAACCAGCTTGTCAATGTTAACCTTGTCATCAGTCTTCTAAAATTCAAATACACAAAAAGACCAAATTTGTCCATCCTGTGAACAGGGAAAAAGCAAATAGGCTACACCACAAATCAAAATTGTCACATAAGTACATGTCAAAAACTTAATTTATCTACACATGGATTTGTGTGGGACCGACTTAACGAATCGAAAGTATTAATGGAAAGAAGTATATTCTGGTAGTTGTTGATGATCATTCTAGATATACATGAGTTCATTTTCTCAGATCTAAGGATGAAGCATCAAGAAAATTATCATGTTCTTGAAGCAAGTACAAACTCGACTACATGTAATTGTCAAAATTGTCAGAACGAATAATGAAACTGAATTTACAAATCAACAGCTGAAGGATTATTTTGAAGATGTTAGCATTACGCATCAAACATCAATAGATTACACTCCACAACAGAACGAAGTTGTTGAATGACGTAATTGCACTTTGGTAGAAGCTGCTCGCATGCTGCTGATATTTTTAAAATCTTGTTTATTCTTATGGGATGATGTTGTTGCTACTGCGTGTTTTACCCATATACATTACATTATACATACTAGATACAACAAAACTCCATATGATCTCATTAATGACAAAAAACCGAATATCTTATACATTTATGTTTTTGGTGCTCTCTGTTACCCATACAATGAGCGTGAAGATCGTTGGAAGCTCAAAGGTAAAGGTGATATAGGCTTCTTTATCGGTTACTATCAATTTGGGCGAGGTTTCAGGATTTACAACATAACGACAGAGAAGGTCATGAGGACAGTGAATGTCAAGTTCGATGGAATTTCGACTCACATGGTGTCTGAATAACGTTTAGTTAGCCCCTCACTTCATCAAAGGCTTATACGAAACACAGTTAAAAAAAACTACGACTTCAACAAAATAATTCTGGACACATCAGTTTAGGACTTGTACTTAACAAGGCTCTATCAACAATCACTCCTGATAAACCATCTGAAGGTTACTTGGATCAATTATTCGAAACAATGTATGGTGACTATTTGGGTAATCAACCAAATACACAAAGAACTGCTCCTTTTACTCACATCTCCGCTGTTCCTCTACCTTAAAATCTGACCACTCCACCACAATTCTACATGGTTGACACTTCAAGAAAACCAGAATAAACTTATCTATTGATCCGACCATAACATCGTAAGTATTTAGGACTGCTAAAGAGCAACAAAATCAAGAAGTGGATCAACATGACAAAAATTTGTCAATTTGTTTAGCACACCATCAACAGAATCGATTGAATCCTCTACTTGTTCTCAACCATATACTTCAAAATATAAGTGGACAAAAGATCATCCACTTGAACAAGTGCCTGGTGACCCTTCAAAGCCAATAATAACAAGACGACAACTCAAAACTAATCCTGAAATATGTGTCTATTCACTCAAAGTGCCCACTTAAGAACCAAAGTATAACACCTCGTGTTTTCAGGTCATGTTATGACTTATGTTATTCATTTTTTTTTATTTATAGAAATTTTACGTGTTTACTTTTTATTTAAATCGTCTAGTTAAATTCTAATAAGTAAATTTAACCAAGAATTTTAATAATAGGATTAGTACTACGTTTAAACTAGAGAACTAGTTACCAGTTTCTCTACATCATAGCTAACCCTGAAAAACAAGTTCATCTTTATTTTCTTTCCTTACCACTACAACTTAGTTTTTAATTCTAATAAGTGAACTAAAACAAGTTTTATATTCCTTCCCTTGTTTTAAAATGGTACACACAATAAAATCCTTCAATAATAAAAATAATACAAGAAACTAATATACACTCCTAAAAACTAGACATAAATCTCGTGTACTTACTTTCCAACCCCTCAAACCAGTAATAATCAAATAAGATATGATTTTATAAAAATCCATCCTTACTATAACTCTATTACCCAATGTATAAAGCCCAATGTCTCCTTTTATAAATCCCTAAGAACTCACGTGATATCTTGGCTGATCCTTCCTTGTTTTTGCTTCCCACGTAAACCTACAATGATCACCTTTTAATCACTATGCCTTGACCATGTATAAACCCCAAAAATCCCTTACCTTAATTAGGATAACACAAAAACGTGACCTTAAGGATGGAGCACTATACCTGCACTTCTATTTGGGTATAAAAAGAATTACCTACTCCTCTTGCAAACTCAGAAGAAAAACTTAGATAGAAACACAATACAACCAGATATATAATCATACTCTTTCACTTGGTTCTCCTTGTTCTTCTACCTTTGGTTTTTGACTCTCATACAACACCCACACATCGTACCATTACTTTCACAATAAACCTTAAATCCTAAGAAAACCCTAACTAGGTTTCTTTGGTTTTTGTTTTTCTGTTGGTCGACCACATCAAGGTGCGAGTTCATAATCATAAAGGATGCAAAGTAGTCGCGGTTAAATATTAGTTTGGGTGTCGGTTTTGTATACGTGAGGGGTAAGGATATTCGAGTATTCATCATCTTCGTTGGGTCAAGCACTATATACGATTCGTCCTTAAGTTTCTGTGAGAAATCCCTCCCTGTTAAATTATCTATTATATGAAATTCTTGTACTAACAGTGTGTGCTTGGGAAAATATTATGTAGAAAAATCTATACATGCAATAAACAATTGTTATAATTATTGTTTTTGGCCAACAAGTTAAAACTTGTATAACACATTAGTTTAACGAGTTTCACCTAGGTTAAATGCTTGAAAGATGCGGTTAATAGATCATATAATATGCCCTCTTAGTGCAGAATGTTGGGTCAAGTGTATAACTAGTCGAATGGGTAATAACTTATTCACAACCCACTTTTATTAACAAGCTGAAATTGGGTGATTTAGGGGAAATAATTCAATTAGTAAAACGTGACTCATAAAACCAGAACGTAGTTGCTAGTGTAGCTGGCCTGGTGAAGTTATTTTGCAACTTGAATCACGAAAAATGGTTAAGAGTCAATCGAGTTATGGTCCTTTAAAACCCTAAGAAAAACTGCCCTTTTAACCCACCTTTGTAACTTAGCCGCGACGTTCACTTTTGCACGAATTAATCCCAAGTGATGGGTTAGAGTTAGGACAAAACTAAGGTTTCTTATAAAAGTACACGTTTTATTAGGGACCAGGTGCCACGGGTTTTGGTTTAGTAACGAACTCACAAACTGAAACTAAAGTTGGTGGTGTAGTCGTGTGTATTGGCATTTCAACGAGCACATTGTGTGCAACTATAACTGTTTGCTGTGCATTATGAGTCGCGACCCCTCTCCTTTTGCCTTATTTTTGACCCCGATAACGACCCCAAATCATTAAACTTATAAAAGATGTATTAAAGGTAACATGTCCGAGATTACAACGCTATTTTTAGATTTTCCTAATATTGGCTAACGAAGTCGTAAACTGAGATCAAATTTAGTCGGATAACGCGTGTTAAAACTATTAACCAGATTATTTGTTTTCTGTTTTGGAAGCCAACCGCGACACACACACTTTAGCCATAGTTTTCGAACATTTAAACGACATCTTAGGACAAAACTTAATTGACGAAAGTTATAGACGACCTGGCCAAGTTTTCAAACATACTTTTAGTTTATGATTTCATCAAGTAGTGGAGTTAGAATGAATTAAATTGTAAAACTCTACATTCGTCACACAAATTTTAAGAATAAAACTTAATTATTCTTCCAACACATTTTGTAAACTTGCGTCACAACTTCGCCGATTTATTTGACACGTTTAGAGACCAAATCAACTGTCGACCTAAACTAACTTAGGAAAGTACTCGTAACCTAGTTCTAAAATGTCCGATATCATAGGCTACATGTTTAGTAGTAAGAATCTATGACCCGATATATTTGGTCGACTTTCATAAAATGCCACGTTTTTAAACAAGTAATATTTTCTCAAACTCAAGCACATACTAAGGACAAGATTGCATGCATTGTAGTATATTACATGATTAGTAATATGAGTACTATTTATTTAGGTAGCGGATAGAGTTTGCATTTTTTTCGCGTGCATCATTTACCTTGCGCGCTTCATATTCGTTGCTACCTCATTATATCACTAAGGTGAGTTTATAGTCCTCACCTTATATTTTTCAATCATTTATCAAATCTCGAAGATGAGATCGTGTTTGTTTTACAAAATGGATGCAAGTACATTTTAATTCAAATATTACGGGTTTGCCTAAGTAGCTATAACCCCATGTGCCCTTCTATCTTAGACTTTTTACATAGATTGTAAGCCTGCGGAATGATTAGAACTAGATTCTATTTAGGAATTAACATCCCCGTTCGAGCAAGTAGCAAACGATGAATGTATACCATTTCGAACTCATAGATGTTACGGGTTGAACATCTACATTAGGCACCATCATTTATATATATATTTGATATACATACATTGTTTAGCTTCAGTGTCATGAGCTTAGTGCATATCGTAATACATTTATGTGATATTGTATTTGTTGCTTTATTACAGGGAAATCTTGATATCTGCTTCATTTAATTTATAAACCTATAAATTCACCAACATTATTGTTGACAGTTTAAAAACATGTTTTCTCAGGTCTTATAGGTGGCAAGTCCTGGGGACATTGGATGCGTCGTTCTTTGAAGTCGTATCGCTCTATAAAGATTTACGTGCATTCATTTTGGGACTATTGTTATGGTTATAAATCTTTACTTTTTCAAGTTTGAACAAGTTAAGCCTAAGGGCGTTTGTAAAAACATGTATGAAATCCAATTGTATCAATTTTTTAAAACGAACCTCTTTTGAGGCGTTTAATTTCTTGTGCTATTGATCTATGAAGTAATACCCTCGGAACATCATATTCCGCTACGACCTATTTTTAGGGTGTTACACAAAGAACATCATAGAAGCAATGGTCAATTCCAGTTGAATTCAATCTATGCAAGAGGAAATTCATTAATTTCAACGACTAGACGTCTGGGAATTAGTTGACAGTCGTGCTCACAAACAAGTCATCAACTTGAAGTTGATCTGGAAGAATAAAATGGATGAAGAGAACAATGGGATTGGGAACAAGGCTCGTATTATGGATATGGGATACCGACTGGAAGAGAGTATTGACTTCGATGAGTCATTTGCACCATTTTCCAGAATAGAAGCTATCGAGATGTTTTTGGCATATATGGCACACAAGTCTTTTCCTGTCAACCAGATGGATGTGAAGACAGCTTTCCTCAATGGACCACTTAAATAGGAAGTGTACGTTAGCTAACCAGAAGGTTTAATTGACATGGACCATTTAGATCGTGTATACATACTGAAAAAACCCTTTATGGACTTAAACAGGCTCCTAGGGCATGGTATGACAAACTATCAAGCTTTTTTGTTGAAAACCAATTTACAAAAGGTAATACTGACCCAACATTATTTCATAAAAGATACATCGACGATATTTTGTTAGTCCAAATATATGTCGATGACATTATTTTTGGTTCTACAAACCCAAGTTTTTCAAAACAATTTGAAAATCTAATAAAAAACAATTTTGAAATGTTGATGACAGGTGAGATGAAATTCTTTCTTGGACTACAAATTCATCAATCCCTACGTGTTATCTTTATCAATCTGTAGAATATTTTAACACACACAAGGTATGGATTCAATGTAAAGTTTTAGAGAGATAAAGAGAGGTGGTTGGATGAACACTGATTAAAGGATTGATTGCTCCTTTTTAAATATATATATAAATAAATATATAATACTTATAATAAGGATAGTCAAAAACCTCAATTGTAGTAAACCGGAAGTATGATTCCCGAGTCGTTATCCCCAACGAGGAATGCAATTGAAAGTCGAGAGTCATTTTGATAATCGATGCTTGAATGGAACAAGACTATGATTGGTTTTCTAAGACTACGGGAAAATTAGGGCAATTTAATTTAAAAATAATTAAGGCACACAATATTTAAACTAAAAACGCAAACCGAGAATCCTAAAACGTGATCTAAAAACCCTAAATTATCAAAATTAAGTTCTAAAATGATCTTTTTGGCTTTTATAAGTCATAATTAACTAAAAGATAAGAACTAAGAAAACTAGACCAAAAACGAAAGAAATTAGGGCTTAAAAACACTAAAAACGTGAACGAGATTCAATCCCGCTCTTTAAAATAAAATAAATCAAATTTTACAGTTTTAACTCTAGAAAGGCAAATTAATTTTCATAAGTCCTAAATGTTTAAAAAGAAAAGTGTTTTCTAAAAAGGAATTATAATTTTTTTGATTTTTTATATTTTTTTTTGAAATTAAAAAACAGATTTTAATGAAATTAAATGTTAAAAAATACTAAACTAATTCTAAAAATTCTGAAAAAATCCTAAAAAGTACATTGAACAATGAAGAATCTAATAAAAATAAGCTGGAGAAAAACACTTATCAAATAAGCTGTGAAAATAAGGTAAAACAATATTAACTCCAAAAGAGCTAAAACGCGTGTATAAGAATAGATTTTGCAATGTATACACCGAAAAAGACCCATTAAGGGCGTGGGAGTATGGTAGTATTGTTGTGTGTTTAAAACGTTGGTGAGTAGGGTAGAGGTCCCGGGTTCTAGCCTTGCTCACTTGGGGCTTCCCCTAATCCCAAACGTTTTTGTTTTTGCCATTTTTTTACAACTTTTTAGAGGACTTAAAAATAAGCAACTTTAACAAAACCAATTTTTTAATAGGCCAAAAATAAGCACAAAATAAGCTAAAAAGGTGACAGATTAAGCTTAATTACACTAAGACACTTAATGCTAATTGTTTTGGCTTTTAAGCTAAATAAGCAAATGTAACTACAAAATAAGCTAAATCAGAAACTTAACTAGACCTATTAAGCATGTTTAAACAAAAATAAGCAATTAAAATAAGCTAGAAAGACAGAATAATCAAAAAGCTATAAAACTTAGGAATTTTAAGCTAAAATGCAAATAAGCTCAAATAAGCTCTACCCTAAAGGAAATAAGCTAAAGTGGGCTTAAACTAACCTAATAAGCTAAACTAAACATAAATTAAGCAAATAAAATAAGATAATAAGCCTAAATAAGCAAAATAAGCTTTTTGGCCAAACTGTTAAGCAAACAGCCTAAGAGGGACTTTTCTAGCTTATTTTTAAGCTAGAAAAAGGATCCTTATGGCTTAGTGGCTTATACCACTAAAAAGAATGGCCAAAAAGATACAATAAGCAACAAAGAAAAAGCAGTTTGAAATTCAAATAAGCACTTAAAAAGCTTCATGTAAAAGCTATCTCACACAGATTCAACACTTACAAAAATTTTGCAATCTTCACAAATAACCACTTTTGAGCTTAAAAATAAGCACTTAAACATATCCTTATGACTATACTGATTTTAGATTTAAGTAAAGTTAATGATTAAGTTGAGATCAATCTAAGCTTAGAGACTTAGATGAGCTTGAGATGAGCTTATAACAAGCTTATGAAACAGTAATAGCTTATTTAACAAAATTTTGTATAAAAGTAAGCTTGAGAAAAGTAAAGTGCATAATAAGAAAACTTAACTTCTATTAATAAAAGAGCTGATTACAATAGTGAAAAAAGAAAATTACATTTAGTAAACAATAAGCTAAAAATAGTTTTTAAAGAAAAATTACATAAGCTAAATTAATAAGCTAAAATATAAAAAATCTCTCTCACTAGCTAACTTAGAATGCTATTTATAGCCAAAGAAGAAGGTTCTAAGTCTTAAAGTTGGCTAGACGCTCCCTTTAATCCTGATCATTCATTCATCTCTAATCATTGGATACCAATCTTTCACCGTTGGATCAAATAAGTGAACACACGGATTGCCACGCAGCGTGGCAATCCGTGTGTTAGAGTACTTGTGCTTCTTTAGCAAAGGATTTAGTGTAAAATTTCCATTCCTTGTGTGTTTCCTTGACTCCACGTGCCATACCCTTGTCCCGGCTTGACCAATGAGAGAGCTTGATGACGTCTAACTTTGCCAGCTTATAGCTTAGTACTCGAATCTTGATGCCTTATCATCAATTTGAATTAACCCTTTGATTTTGACGGGTAATTAATTGAAGAAGATGATGAACAGTAAAAAGGGACTCGCACCCTTTTTAACTATATTTGAACGTTGGGTAAGTTTGACCAAGGGGGAACGGGCTTTGACTTAGGCTCAGGGTTTATTTTAAAATGGAATTGGGCTGGGTGTTTAAGGATTTAATATAAAGGGATAACGACTGTTATCTCTTTATTATAAAGGAGATAACTGTGTTAGGGTTTAGGGACTTTTGATGAAAATGAGTTAACAATAAGGGCATTTTGGGTATTTTTTAAGGGTTTTGTCTTCTTGTGGGTTGACCATTGTTGACCAAGACTTGACTTTGTTGACCTTTTGCTAGATACTTCCGGCTCTTTTGCACTCTTTCCATTTTCGTGTTCGTGTTTGTCCGGCTTTGACCGTTTTCTTGTGATTTTTGCAATATCCGTACCTACACATCACAAATGACAAAACAAGCAATATACAAGCATAATTTGCACAATTTGTTCATTTTAAGGCCATTTTTGGTATAAAAAGGATATGTGATTTCTCACATATCAAAATTCCCCAAACTAAGTGATTGATGTGTCCTCATGCAATATTATATGCTCTAAAACCAAATACCTCAAAAACTTCCCCAAACTAAATCTTTGAAAAGTAGCAAAGACTTTTGGGGAGAGTTAAGAAATCACAAGCTTTAAAACATCCCATTTTCCACTTTTCAAAACTTTTTCCTTTTTTTAGAAACTACCTAGAATATTCTGACTTTCGTTATTTCCATAATTGTTAGGGATCATAGAACAAGATGCATTTCGATCCGAGAATGCCCCAAAAAGGATAAATTCATCGTCCCCGACTTTTCACTAGCTCCAAACCAAGCTTAAAACGAAATCACCACTAAATATCAGTTAAAATGCTAAAACTACTCATATTTGCAACTTGTGAACTTTTCCCTCCCGACAATTATTATATCTTAGGTGAATGTGCTATTTTGAATTTCAACCATGGATCAACATTTTGCAAGATTCTATGTTTCACGTTCCACCCGAGAATAATGAGTTTGAAGGCGAGATCATCCCATGTAGCGACTTTCGTCTCGGCACATCCCAACCTTGCGGTTAAGTGACCAGGCTTTTGACACCCCACAGAGACTAGTATCGGGACTCACGGACCTTAGGTTTCAAAAACTCTCAGGTTTTTCGTATATACATAGCTTATAAAATAGAATAGCCAAAGTTCAAAAGCATATTTAAATTTAACAAAAGAGATCTTTTATTTATTAATTCACACTTAATATTAAACATTGATGCAATTGTAACCCTCGACCTTTTAGAAGGCTGCAACATCGGTTGTGAGCCGGCAAGATACAGCAAACTTTTATCAGCCCATAGTTTATATTTATTATCATTTTTTTTATTTTTTTTAAATATATGACAAGACGTCTTTTTGAAAAATTCAAGTATAAATTTGAACTAAGGCTAAAGTTTTTGCTATATACTACATAAAAATTATTGATTTAAGTTTAATCTCCAAAAGTAGCACGTATATTAATCAGGTTAAGAGCTTATGGGAGAAAAAGCCACAAATTACACACATGAGCTCTTAAGATTTCCAAATAATCCTTGTTTAGCATCCAACTCATACTTAACTCTATCATTTTTTGTGGTACTTTTAACAACTGACATACATTCGGTCATGCGAGACGACCATGCCCTCAGGTGTACTATTTCCCCTCTATACTGTCAATCCTCGGATGTTGTACAGGACTTTCCTCACAGAACGGAATCTCTTACGAAGGGATCTTAATATATGAATCGCTAATACCAAGAAACTTTATTTATTCAACAATTATTTATGTTTATTAAGCCTGATGGGAGCAAAATGCCTATATGTAACCTTTATGAGCCGTTATATTTGAATTACAATACTTTTTCTTTGTTGTAGCATCTAAATCGTTTAGCTTACAGGCACGTCGTCCGCAGTGCATCGCCCTACAAGACACTCTCCCTATCCCCTCTTCTCTTCCCTCCCTTTCCTTTTCCTTCCCCCTTCCTTCCTCTATCCCCCTCTTCTATTCTTTCTCTCCTCTCCACCCTCCTCCCTCTCTTTCTTCTTCTTTCTCCTCCCCTCCCTCTTCCTCTACTCTCTCCCCTCTTCTCTCCCCTCTTCCTTCTTCCCTCTCTCTTCCCTACTCCCTACTTTCTCCCTTTCCTTCTCTACCTTCCCTTCTTCTCTTCCCTTCCCCCTCCTACTCCTTCTTCTCTTCTCTCCCCCTCTTTCTTATATTCCCACTCGCCCTTCTTCTCCCCTCCCTCTCTCTTATCCCCCCTCCTCCTCCCCTTCCTCTTTTCCCTCCTACACCCCTTTCCTCCCTCTCCCTCTTCCTCCCCTCTCCCTCCCTCCCTTTCCCTTTCTCCCACTCAATCCCTCCCCTCCCTTCCCCCCCTCTTTCCTTCTTTCCCCCCCTCTTCCTCCTCACCCTTCACTCTCCCTCACTTTCCCCTCACTTCTCTCTCTCCTTTTTCCCCCCCCCCCTCTTTTCTCCCCCTTTCCTCCCCCTCCTCTTCCCTTTTTCTTTTCCCCTTCCTTTTCCCTATCTTATTTTTTTGTCTCTTTTCTTCACAATTTAAAATTTCTAATAAAGAAACTCGTAAATACTTAGCCTAATATATCGACTTCGCATATTTAATAATCATATTTATGGGAATCTTGCAAATGTTCTTGACTTTTTCAAGCTAGACTTGCGTTTTATAGCTCCTTGTATAAAAGATTAGCAAAAATCAATCTATATACGTTAAGGAGAAAAGTTAAGATATAAAACCGGTCGGGTCAAAATTTACTTTTCATTCTCACCAACGGAAAACCTACATTCGTATCAACTATATTTGTTTCAATTTTTTTTATATGTGAAAATTAAACTAGATATTAAAACTTAAAAATTTAAAATTTTTGTGGGAAAACGGGGTACGTGAGAACAACGGGCAAAGGGTAGGTAAGATCATATCGAAGATATACTACCCCATACTAAAATTAAACATTGTCCTTAATGTTCCTAGTTAATCAAATCGAGAGATCCCCCCATACTAGAATTAAACATTGTCCTTAATGTTTTAAGAAGGGTCTCTACGTAAATCCTAAGCCGTTTATTAAGTATGCTTAAAGATAAACGTTAGTCGATTAGATTAGGATATTGGATTTCCCAAATGAAGCTGAGGATTTGAAGCTCGAGTGATCGAAGGACAAAACCGCGAGCACGAGAGGCTTCAAAAATCCAGGACAATCCTGGACAATCACAAAAAACACAAGCAAACGAGAATGGAAGAGGCGAGCCTCCTCACAATAACACACTTATTCATTACTACATAATATTACTACTAGGATAAGCATGGGGTGCCTCCCACGAAGCGCTTGTTTAGGGTCACTAAGCTTGACCCAATCCCCGAATTCATTTGTCCTTGGGGAAGGTTTGGAGATCCGGGACAACCAATTATGGCACGTCCCCTCCAAAGTAGTGCTTAATTCGATGACCGTTCACCTTGAAGTTTGGCCCGGAGTTTTGGGATAACTCGACGGTGCCATAAGGAAAGACATGGGCAATGGTGAACGGTCCGGACCAACGGGATTTTAACTTGCCCGAGAAAATCTTCAATCGAGAATTAAAGAGGAGGACTTGATCACCGACGTTGAAAACGCGGTTTTTGATCTTTGAGTCATGGATCCTCTTTGTTTTCTCTTTATAGATCAAATAGTTCTCATAGGCATGATCACAAAGTTCATTTAATTCATTGAATTGAACTTTACGGTGATCACCCGCGGTCTCATGGTCAAAGTTTGCATGCTTTAAGGCCCAATAGGCTTTATGCTCGAGCTCGATCGGTAGATGACATGCCTTTCCGTACCCGAGCTTGTATGGAGTGCACCCGATGGGTGTTTTGTAAGCTGTACGGAAGGCCCAAAGTGCATCATCTAGTTTATCCGACCAAGAGGTACAATTCTCGCCCACGGTCCTTTCAAGAATTCATTTCAAGCCACTATTGGATACCTCAACTTGCCCACTTGTTTGTGGATGATACGCGGTGGAGAGACGGTGAGTAACTCCATGTTTAAGCATGACCTTTGCAAACTAGTCATTGCAAAAATGGGTTCCGCGATCACTTATGATAGCACGAGGGTCACCGAATCGGGCGAAGAGAGATTTAAGAAATTTGCAAACAACTAGGGCGTCGTTGGTGGGAAGCGCTTTCGCTTTAACCCATTTTGACAAATAGTCGACCGCCATGAGTATGTATTTGTTCCCTCGTAAAGACGGGAATGGCCCCATGAAATCTATGTCCCACACGTCAAAGATTTCGCAAATTTGGATGGAATTTTGAGTCATTTCATCACGTTGCGAAATTTTTCCTTGACGCTGACAAGTGTCACATCTGGTGACCAAGTTATGGGCATCCTTGTAAATCATGGGCCAAT
>BQNB010105871.1:1388-20659 GCA_026074375.1 Tanacetum coccineum | reverse complement strand
TTGCCCAGTGTTCTTGGAGGGGACACCTACGAGGGGCACATATTCATTACTGCCCGGTGTTCTTGGAGGGGACACCTGCGAGGGGCATATATTCATTACTGCCCGTTGTTCTTGGAGGGGACACCTGCGAGGGGTACATATTTATTTCTGCCCGGGTGTTCTTGAAAGGGACACCTGTGATGGGTACATATGGTTTTCATTACTGCACGGGTGTTCTTGGAGGGGACACCTACGATGGGTACATAGAGCATCGGTTTCATGAACTTAGAGTAATTGTAATCATTGTTGTTTTATACACATAGGAATATTTATGTTGCCTTGAATAAAGTGGCAATACATACTTTGGACAATTGCGGTCCAATTTTCATACATACATTTTGTGACTATTTGGGGATTGAAATGGTCATGCATATTTTACAACTCTTTGAATTATGACATTCTTACTTATATTTTGGGAATCATACCAGGTTTGAAATGGTCATACATACTTTACGGAACTTTGGTTCGACATTTGTATTTACAAAAACCTATGAACTCACCAACTTTAATGTTGACACTTTTTAAGCATGTTTTTCTCAGGTGAATTAGATGCTTGGATTATTTGATGTGCATTGGAGTCTAAACTGACAAGATTTCATTCATGGATTTCTACATACATACAATTGATCAAATCTCGTTGTGTTAATTTCAAGCTTTTCATTGTGATGCAATTATGTGACAAACATTATATCAATTTCAAGGAAATCAACGAGATTACTTTTAAAACGACACATTTAGAGGTCGTTCTCTTGTATACAGTGCTGTGTATTATGAAGTAACACCCCCGGACTTTCGCTACGACACATTTTTGGGGGTGTTACACTTTTTCCTCTCACTCGTCGAGGAAAAGTGACATTTCGATTTCATTCGTACTGTTTCTTGGTTTAAAATTAGAAGTCGTAATGTTAGTTGTTGGAACTCTTGGCTTATGACGCCTTTGTAATTTGTTTGCTAGCTCCTTGCTAGTTTGTTTTAATAAATTTGCCGTAAAAAAAACTAGTTATTAACAAATCCCTTAAATTTCTTAAATTGACAAAAAAAATTATTGTCGAAAATATCACATTTCATATTTTAGCTTTAGTCCACAACAAGCCATGAAATGATTCTAGGGGCGGACCTAGGGGGTTCCGAGGGTTCATAGGAACCTAATAGATGTTTATCGCGTAATGTAAGTTTCTTGTAAAAGTTCCTCATTTTTTCAAAATGAAGTCGGTCCCAAAATATTTTGTCATGTAAATATTACTTAATCCAAAATTTTGGGTATTCGGATACATAAAACATTTATCCAGAATTTCGAATATATGAATTGAAAAAACTTAGCTAAAATAATAGGTCTAACATAAAACCGTCATCGTAAATTTGGGATATCCAAATTTGTGATATAACTAGTTATTAACAAGTCTCTTAAATTATTTAAATCAACAACAAAAAACTATTGTCGAAAATGTCTCATTTCATATTTTGGTTTTAATCCACACAAAGCCATGTCTACTTGTATGTTCCACGTTATTATAGTCGCGCCACTAATGTTGACGAAGTAAAAAAAACCCAAATGGACCGGCCCAAAGTGGGAGCCCAAAAAACACCTGAGCCCACGATGCAAAATGGCGTCGTTTTACATCAAAAATGATATATATCTATACTACTTATAAAGAGAATTTAGGATTCTCTTGAAAGTTAAAAAACTGCTAAATAGGAAATGTTGAAAAATTTAATGCATAGAATCTTGCTATTTTAGGGTTTAGGGTTTATAAACATGTAATGCTAATGTTTTAAAAACGTAACATTTAAACAATATAATTGCTCATTTAATGCTAATGTTTTAAAAACGTAAATAATATTTACATAATATATTTGCTCATTAAATAACTGCATTTTATGTGTTCATGTAACCACTAATTTCTATAATTATGGAGGCTAATTATGGAAGAAACTAATAGGCCAATTAATTTCCATTTACTATAAGTCCCCTATAATTAGGGACTACAATTTCATTGAGAAACACACATAAATAAACACATATTCTTCTCAATATCCAGCTTATCACATTCACACTTTTTTGCTTTTGTTTTGGTTCTCAGTTTTAGATATCATGTTATGAGTATCATCATAAACCACTTCTACCATGTTTTCATACTAATTTATTCATGTTTCTATAGGTTGGTACATTAGCTACGATTAAATTCTTAAAAAAGGTATGCCTCCTTTTCTCAAAACCCTAATGATGAATGTATGTAATATTTTTTAGACCGTGTATATGTATGTTGGTTTCTTTGTAGCCTTGCATAGCGGGTTTCATGAAGCCTATAAACTCCACTCCCCCACCAACTCCACCACTACATAACCATTCACCTCCACCAACGAGCTCATCCATGATTGTAACCCCATCAACACCGAAACCCACCACCACCAAACCCCTCTACCACCGAATGCCGCCACTATTGTAAGCCATAAAGTAAAAGGACTAGCTGGTCCACGAGTGAAAAAGCAAAAAGAAAAAAAGAAAGCCAGTGAAATTATATGTTGTGCTATTAGAGTTTTCATGATGTTGACTTTATCAAAGATTCATATATTCATATGTAATTTTATTTTATTTTTTGTTTTTATTTGTGACTCAAGTTTAAAAAAAAGACAAAAGGAGGAAATAAATATTATGATTTTATCTATCTATACTTCTATACTAAAGATATTGCTACAATTCTTGAATGTGAATTTGAAAATTGAAAACTGAATGTATTTTAAGAAGGAATGAAAACTGAATTTTATTATATGAAACACAATAAATTTTAACGACATTTGAATAATAAATTCAGTCATCAATACCATTATAACATTATAATAGCCCATTTAATTTATCATTATAACGGCCTTTAATAATTATTAAAAAGTGTAACTGTTAAAAATCATTAGTATCGATAATGATTATTAAAAATGTGTAACCGCATCCACCATATAAATCCACACAAACCATTTCATATCTCCCCACACAAATGTTATTTTCCAACAAAAAATAATCTCTCAATATACCCTCACTTTCACTTCTCAACTCTTACGGGTACTTTCTGCAGATATTCTTTATATTTTGTTAGAAAAACGTTTATTTTGAACGTTATAAGAAATATTTACCACAATATCGCATATCGTTAATTATCCGGAGCTAGAAATTACCGATGTTATGCACGAGTACTCGTCTAATAGTAATTAAAACCTGTATGCCAAATTTGATGCCTTCAATTCAAACACTTGAATAATTCATCTAAACCTCAAGTTATACCAAAATATCAAGAATGCAATTAAACTTTGGCATTGTTACACTCACTAGAAGACATGGAAAATGTCACAAGTGCACACGGGCGGCTCAACCTTCTCAGAGGCCTAAAGCGAAGCTTTAAGACCGGGTTTTTTTTTATCAAAGTTATCTGCGGAAAAATCGTTTATATAATATCTACTTTTCCATGTTTTAATGTGAAATGTTTGATTAGTTTCTCGAAATCAATATGGTATAATATTTCATTTTCAATTGATAAATCAACCAATATATATAATGTTTTGGTGACACTCATCGAAATTGTTAACATTATTCTATGCACCATATGTGTATTATGAAAAGAGTATAATTATAATCTTTTTTTTGAACAGCGGATTTTATAGAAACAAAAAGACTAGCAAGAAGCTAAAAATTACAAAATAACAAGATGCGGGTTTTTAAGCCAATCTACCCAACTAAAAGACTTTTTACATCTATGTTTACACCAAATGAAGGATCGGTTGAGATTAAATTTAGAACATATTTTCTCAAAATATTTTCCTTGACACCATAAATCATAATTAAACGTTCATGATGAAAAAGAGCGATACCACCCATCACCGGGGCAATACTTTAGTAGTAGAACATTTCCAAGTTGATACAGAGTAGATTACTGTATCAAAATTTTCATTCAAACAAAGTAGTTTATTAATTTTATATTAATTTATCCTCTCTGGATCAAACGTACAACTCAGCTGTAGATATCAACCATTGACCTTCCTACAAGTTTTCCACGTTTCTATATAATTTTCTTAGCTGTAGATACCGTGACATCATAACACTAAGAGTTTGTTTGGTATGACGAAATGAAGTAGTGACGGAATGGAATGAACAAGGTAATGGAATAAATAAAGTAATGAAATGACGAATTACGATTGTAATTATGTTTGATTGCAAAAATAAAATGAAATGTAATCAATAATAAAAAGACTAAAATAGACTTTGATTAAATATTTTTTTTGTTTGGTAGATAATTAATAAAGGGTTTTTATGTAATTGTCATTCAATTTCAAGACGTAATGAAAAAAAAACAAGGGGTCCCTGATTAATGAGTGATTGCATGTAATAAGTCATTACATTCCATTATTGTAAACAAACATGATTTTTTCATTCTGTCGTAATGGTGTTTTTCATTCCAACTCTCATTGCGACGTACCAAACACTACGTAAAAGTTTGAGTCATATCAGTGTCATCTTAACTTTAACATTTTAACATCAACACATAAAAAAATCTTGCAAACATAAAACACCCGACCCATTTTTTTTCTTTTCTAATTATTTAAACAAACTAAACTATTTCATTCATTTCATAAAAATAAAAATTACATTACTAAAAAACACATACGAAATTAAAAATTACATACGAAGAAAAAAACATATGAGAAAAACATACGCCCTAACGGCTAATCCCAGGTCAACTTATATTTGTATTTGGTAATTTTTTTTTGTGGTTGATCCAATACGCGTCGTCCTCCGACAAATCTTTCGTGCTAGTTGCGAGAAATTTCATCTCTTCCAAACGCATAAGCGTACGATCTTTTTCTTTAGCGACCTCGTATGACTCGGCAGCTTCCTATTTTAGACGAAATTCAGTTGACATATGCTCCCCGAATGAGTTTGACGAGTTACTTCCCCGGTGCTCGTCGTGGTCTCGGATTTGCTTTTTCGTGCGGGACGGGCTTTACCAGGGCCCGAGGGACGTGGTCTTGCATTTTCACCAAATAGCTCCTCATGGCCTACCCCGAGGATTTGTTCGCCTCCAGTTAGATCAACCGGGGAAGGCGCGTCCCATTTTGCATGGCTTCTCAAGATTTCACACGCGTCTTTTGGGCTAAACAAGGTTCCTTTCTTCTCGTCACGATCAGTCGTTCTAGCCCATTTCATAACATCCAAATCGTTTTCCTCACTTTTTCCCAAACGTTTGCTTCGTTTGAAAATGACATTGAATTTTTGGCAATTATGGTTCAACGTATGCCACTTGCTTGTCAACATGTCCTTGTTGTGTTTTGGTAATTTTGCCTATTGAACTCTCGCAAAACCCTAAACCAAAACGTTTCTCCATTTTGTGAATTTCCGATATTGAGATCCTCGGAAACGGCAACGAACACGAAGCAAGTAACGTTTCCTCCATTGGTTGCCAACGTAAAGAAACCCCCGTCACGCCGGGATTTCTTTCGGAGTCGGGTTCTTTGTCTTTGGATTTTTTTAGCCCGTTTAAGTCGTCTTTTGCTCGAAGGTGTTGACTCGGTAGTTGCTTGTGAGGATTGAGTTTGTGGTTGTTCTTGTTAATGGTATTGTGGTGGGTTTTGTTGTAGATTTTGAAATTCTATGTTTAGCATTTGTTGTTGATATTATCGTTTTTGAGATTGTTGTTGTTGAAATTGTAGAAGTTGCTAGGGAGTCGGAGGAAACCGAATTGGTTAGGGAAACCGAATTGGGATGGGTTACCGGATGAGGTTGTTAGAGGGTTTAACGAATAAGACGAGTTGGGGTTCATCCATTGTTTTGAAAGGCTCAAGGCGCACTAAGGCGCAAATGTAACACCCCCAAAATCAGGTAGCAGCGAAATGGTAACAATGGGGTGCTACGTCAAAGTACAACAATCAAGATATATGAAACGACCTTAAATGGACGTTTTAAGATAAGATTTCATTCGATGCCATAGCAAAATATCAGAGTTCATACATTAGGTCCCATATGTTTTATAAGTCATAAACATTTCACATACATTTTTAATTAAACAAAAAGCTCAGAGCTGATACAAGAAGATAACCTTAAGTTTTTTAAAGATAATAAAAGTTGCCATTGAATATAGATAAAACCTCTAGAATCCGTCTTCATTTGAATCCGTCCCACGGCTGCTCGTCCAATCTTCATACCCTCGGACCTGAAAATTAATTACAGCTAAACAGCAACACAATTGTTAAGTTAGAAACCAAACGGTTTATCGTATACAAAGGTGGACCACAATATCGAGAAGTAATAGTAGACCTGAAACACATTCAGTAGTCCAAAATTTTATTATATCACTAAGCTCATGAACCCCGAGCCTTAACTAATTTGTGCCCCAATCAAATAAAAGGATGCTTGCCACAACCTAACACCTCTCAGTGTTAAAATGCACCTTGATCAAACTAGCTGACCCAAGGAAAGGTGGGTGATGTCCATCCCGATAGATCTTCACACACTCGCGCTTACTAACAATAGCAATTAACGGTTCATGATAAATAGGACTATCACGCAATAAGGTTAACTTAGCATATAATAATTAGGAGTAATCTGGATTTAGCCTACACTTATGTAACACATCGAAAACACTTAGAAAACACGTGTGTCCAATAGTAAAACAGCAATGTATTCACCCCGTATAATTTTTGTAATACAATCACGTAGTAAAAAGGGGGCTATGAACTCAACTCGAGTGAATAGTCATCAACAAGTATGATCACAATAAAAGAATGTGCGTCACAAGAAATCCGAGAGGCAACCTAATCCAATAAGTCTTATAAGTACAAAACACTTTGATTATTTATAGGTCGTATAGCTCATCATACTATCGAGTCGGGCTATCATAATTAAGAGGTCAGTGTATAGACGTAATAGGAGCTAAGACACTTTAAATAGTAAATCCAACAACTCGTCGATACGCCACCGTCCGAAGAGTTCTCATTATGCAAACTCCCCTAATAATAAAGTACATTTGATAACTAATACCACATATATCTATATAGCTACAATCAACCATCTAAACTATTTAGTGAAATCATATTTATACCGAAAAACTTTAAAAGTATACTTTAGTAAGAACTGGCGTAACTTTCTCGATATAAGATCCGTTTCTTTCGTTTCTTTACGTCGCTACCTACGTATTAAGAGAGTTATCAACAAATATAACATTTTTCAAAATTTGAGTTTTCTGATGAATAGTGATTTTAACTGTTCAAAACAGTTATATATTTTTATTTTTATAGATTTGTTATCGTAAATCTCGTAAATGTCGTAAACTTTATTTCGTTTTTAACTCCGTTTTTAGCGATTCTTCGATAACGTTCTCTATATTTTAAAAGTTTATATCATATTAATATGTTTTAAAATATAAGTTTTCTGTGGTGAATAGTAATTTAATATAAAAAATAGTTTTATAAAAGTATATATTTAACGTAAACTTGAATCGTCGTAACTTTTTTCGTATAAATCGGTTTTTTTCGAGTTCTTATCATTTGAATCGCATGAGTGTACTATCTTTCTAAAGGTATTAAACCTACTGCCTAAAATACGACTCCAACATCCCCTTTTGAAATCTTTATGGTGTGCTCATTTTTTATAACTTGTTTCTTACTTTTCAACTATAAATACCACAAAGGTTATCCAATACTTATTATATACTTGTCTTACATTTTATAAAGTTCATGATCCATATTTATATCCATATAACATGTGTACAAGTTCAATAATATGTTTACAAGAAAAATCCACTTTACAGTTTAAGCATAACCTAAGTGGTGATTAGTTATAAGAACATGTAAACACTATAAAAAGGATAAAAGTAAAGACATGAAGTTTATAAGACAACCTTATAGTAGAAGAAAAAGACAAAACAAAAAAAAAAAAAAAAAAACAATAAAATAAAAAAAACAGAATGATGTTGAGAAATATACTCTAAACCCTTTTTAGTTTTTATTAAACAAGCTTGCAAGAATGAAACGCCGAATTTTCTAAAGAACCCAACTTCCTTTATCTTGCTCAACACTTGTAAAGGCTTAACCTAACCTTTCCCAACCATATTAGTAGGTTTAGATATGTTGTGTGTATGCTTGTAAAAGTGGTAGAAAAATATATGGTTTGTATATGAGGGTTTTTGAGCGTGAAACTAGAGAGAGGAGAGAAGAGATTTTGTAAACCTTTCACCTAAGAAATAAGATGTGTGTTCTTTCTTACTAGCTACTTTACTTATATACTTCTTGGACTTAGATGAGATCAAGACTAGATTCATAATAGATACAAATGAGGAATTCTAGGGAAAGTTGGTCAAGAGTACATGAAAGTCTGGAGAAAAAGATCGTATACAATGTTCCTAAACTTGGAACATCCATAAATCAAGGAACATTTTTCAAGTTAGATATCTTAGTTATCTATCTCATATATTCGGATATTGTATATATGTATATATAATTATGTCAAATTTTTGTATGGGTATAAAAGTGGTATTTGTTTTAGCGTAGAAAAGTTTTTGGTTGCTTTCCGGGTATGCTCAATGTAATTAATAGCGAACCTAAACTTTTACGCAACCAATCAAAATAAAATAAAAAATTTGATTTAAATTTACTTTTTTTTCGTAAAAATAATATATTGCTTGTATGACGTAAACTTTAATTCGTTTGGTGTCCGTTTACGTTAATTGTTGATTTTTAGTTTACGCGATTTAACTTTAACTATTAAATTAAAAGTAAACGCGTACGAGCAAAAAAAATAATTAGTGAAATATATGACAGTCGTTAAATGACCTTTGAAAATATAGAGATGTTACAGTCTCCCTTCGGTTAGAAGCTTGTCTCAAGGCTTAAGTTTGCGCACTTGAGGAAAGTACGGGTTCGGGAAAAAGATTCAATATAGCTCCGGAAATGTCCTCACGTTCCCAAGAATACTCAGCCCCCCCCCCCCCCTCCCTTGCCGATAGTTCCCAAGCGGACTTTGACCAATGGAATTCTTCTTCGCTTTAGCTTCTTCACATCCCGCTCTACGATCTCAATAGGCTATTCAACAAATCGCAGATTTTCATCAATCTCGATCTCATCCAAAGGCACCTGAACAACTGGCTCAGCCAGGCATTTCTTGAGGTTCGACACATGAAACGTGTCGTGGACACAGCTTAGCTCCTTGGGGTATCTTACAACCGATAACCACCGGACCAACACACTCCCACGATTTTTAAATGGTCCCACATATCGTGGAGCACTTTTCCTTTCTTACCAATTGTACAACTCCCTTTCCATAGAGATACCTTAAGTAACACACGGTCCTCGACCTTGAATTCAAGAGGTTTACGCCTCTTATCAGCATAGCTTTTCTGGCGACTCCTAGCCGTTTTCAATCTTTTCCCCCTAAATTGAAGCAATCTTTCTGTCATTTTCTTGGCTAATTTTATGTCCAAATAAGCTGACATTTCTCCCACTCAGTCCATACAACGGGGATCTACATTTCCTCCGCCGTACAAGCCTCGAAAGGTGCGCACTTTAAATGCATGTGTGGTACTGTTATTATCATGAAACAGCTCAATTAATGAAGATGATATCCCAACTGCCACAAAAACATAACGCAAGCTCAAAGCATATCCTCCGGTGTCTGAATAGTACCTCACATCTAGACTGTCCGATCTGAGGGTGGTAATCGTACTCATGTCCGTAGTCTCGTACACAACGCTTCCCTGAAAAAGCTAGCCATAATGTGAACGTGAATCGACCATCACGTCTGAAATGATGTATACCAGCACACCATGTCTCGCTACAATCTCATTATAATAAAATCTTGCTAACTTCTCCGTCTTGTAGTCCTTCCACGAATAGATTAAAAAGTGATCCGAGCTTGGTCAATCTATCCACAATGATCCAAATCGTATCATGCCCACTGCTACTTTTAAGGCAACTTTGTGACAAAGTCCATTGTAGAGCGGAGCGGTTTTATCCCGCAGAGAGCGGTACGCAGAATTTCTGGTTGCTGAAGAATCCTGAGGGTTTTTCGGATGTTCGGCTTTAATCTTAAAACTAAGACATCGCTAACGTAACTCGCAATGGTCTCTCTTCATACCAGGCCACCAATACAAGTCCTCTCAGATCATAGTACTCTTATCCGCACCCGAGTACTGAATATCTAGAAATATGCATCTTCACCCATGATCAATTTCCTTACACCACCAACCGATGGAATCGCAGGATACAATCAAGAAGTAAATTTTCACCATCATCTCGTTGCTCAAAGTTGTCTTTCTAATCCTCTTAGCCCATTCCGCTTAGGGGGCTTTAGATCCTTGGAAGCTTCGCCCTACGCTTCTAAAATCTTAGTCCTAAGTCCAGAATGAATAGTAATACTCCATAGCACGTACGCGTCCTTGGCTTGAGTCTTTCTTTCGCTTCAAGCTTCTGCCACCATGTTCGACTTGCCCGGGGTATATGATCTCACACATGTAGTCACTGAGTAGCTCGATCCACCGCCTTTGGCACATATTTAAATCTTTCTGTCAAATATGTAATGGAGACTCTTGTGGTCAGTGTAGATAACACTTTTTCGAGTCCTATAAAGATAATGTCTCTCATTTTTAAGAGCAGAACATCACCTGCACCCAATTCCAGTCATGGGTATATTTTTCTCATGCTTCTCCTAACTGTCTGACTGTCATCATCTATCCACATTGCCCGCTGCACCACACGCTATCCAAAACCTTGTTTTGATGCATTCAAATAGACCACAAAGTCGCGGTCCAACGGGGATGCTACAACAAGATCATTGCATAGTATTTTCTTCTCCTTCAGAATTGGAAACTTCATCTTGCTTATCTCCCCGCCACATGGACCGCCTTATTCTTTTGAGTCCGTACAGGGTGAGGGGCTTTGCAATCTGGAGAAAGTTCTCGATAAACCTCGGTAGTATCCAGCCAATACCTGAAAAGACGGATTTCTATGTGACTCAGGGTCAACCATTCTTGCCCGACCTCAACCTTACTAGGATCCACGTGATACCTCATGGTTGACCACACGGTCCTATACTGAACATCTTTCAACAAAATTCACTACTTAAAAATTTGTCATAAACTTCTCCTTCTTGAGTAAGTCTAAAATTGTTTTAAGTGGACTTCCTGCTACTTTTGAATTGATAAGAATAAGATGTCGTCAATGAACACATTTACAAATTGCCAAATACGCTGCAGACGCGGTTCATTAAGTCCATAAATATTGCTGGCGCGTTTTTTTAGCCCAAATGGCAAGGACTGTGACTCAAAATGCGCATAATGTCGGAGTTTTTATGTTTTTATTTACCTAAAAACGCGTCTTCGGTATATCTTCCTCTCAATTCTCAACTGATTGACATATCCAGAGCTGAAAGATCTTTCTTTGAGAAACAACACGCACCTTGTAATTGGTCAAACAATCCATCAATTCTGGGAGAGGTAACGGATCTTTATAGTCAACATTTTTAGTTCCTGTAAGTCAATACACATCTCATTGAACCGCTTTCCATCTTGACAAAGAGCACGATGCACCCCATGGTAGTGATTTGTCGAATAAAACACTTCTCTTAAGTTCTTTAGCTGGTTTTATAATTATAACTTTCTAAGGGGCTAACCGGTATGGAGAATCTACCACTGGCGATGCGCCTGATCAGATCAATGTAAAATTCTATCTCTGCACAAGAGGTAAACCTAACAATCGTTGAAATACCTCAGGGAAGTCTCGACTTCACGAATGTCATCAGAGCTTTTCACATCATCTGATACTTGCAAGTAACCAAGATCCTTTTCCGGCCACTCCCTTGAACCTTCAAGAATCTTGCATCGGTGAAGAGAACACGGACAATCTTCTCATAACAATTCGATGAGAGGCTCTGTGATATGCCAACCAATCCATTCAATTATAACATCAAACTTCCTAGCCGGGTTGGCAACAAAGTCTATTTGAATACGTGATTACACAAGACTAAGGTGCAACTACGGACAAAATGGTAGTGTGCTAGCAACTTTTCCCGTCTGCTAAAATCGATTTGTAACTAGTATTTAAAGCGGTTGGGGCAATATCAATAAAAAGGTGTAAACGCAGAAGATACAAAACTCTTTTCACACCAGAATCAAAGAAATACAAGAGTAGTGATCATTAAAAGAAACTACCCGTGACCCACTGTCCGGTATTCTGCTGAATTTTCAACACCACATAACGCTCCTCGAGCTCCAACATCTGCATGGTTCCCTGACTCTTTGGACACTTGTCCTTGAAATGTCCTTTCTTACCACACCCGAAACATGTCACATTCTGCAGGAAGTCATTACCTGCACCCTGAAGCCTAACTCTACAATCCTTCTCCATGTGACCTATTCTTTGACATCTCTGGCACTTTTGAGGACACGTCCAAGATGAGGAAGTTGCACCGTGCATTTTGGTATATTCCAGCATAAATCTTTCCTCCACTGGGGCTGCAGCCATAAGCCTTTGGACAGTTTCTGTGTCCCGTTTGTGCTGGTGATGATTGTTTGTTATCGGTTAGCGATTATTTGTTGTTGTTTTGTGGTTATTGTTGGTTGTTGTGGTTATTGTTGTAGTTATGTTATGTTGTTGTTGTTTCACTGGTTATCTTCCCATTGCCTTTTATTGCTTTCCCCAATTTCTTCAGCCCTACCCTAACGATGCTCGACAGTTCACGGCCCATGTAGATTGCATCAAGAAAAGTTGCAGGCTTTGAAAAGTGATCTTTCTTGATTCTATCCAGGAAACCCACGAACTTACCTTCAATCTTCTTTTTTTTAGATAGGCACCAATTCATGACCATCAAGGCCAAGTTCGTGGGAAACGATTGTTGTAAGCTACAATATCGTCTCCTTTTAGAGTCAGGAGTCCAAAGCTCTTGGTTCCATCCTTTGGATTTCAGTTTGCTGACAGTATCAGTGGTCAGCATAGCTTTCACGTTGATCCAGGGATCTGGATAGCATTAGCAGGTGGATATCCAAAGTCTGAACATTTCCGTTCCACCAGGTTAGAGCACGACCCTCGAACGTGCACATAGCAAACTTCACTTTGTCATCTTCAGCACATTTACAAATTTCAAACACTTGCTCCATCTTTTTGAACCAACGTTTTCAGTCGTACTACACCTCAGTCCCGTGAAAGAGTGAGGCTACCATTCATAATGTCCTTATACAAATACATTCATGCTCTCGGTACAACAGTTCCTCTATAGTTGTTTGATCCGATCCACCAGTATTGTTTGATCAACTCTAGTCTTTCATATTTTGTCAATGGCTTTGGTCACAGCTTTTCCACTATCTTCCTAACAGATTTCTCCTTAAATCTCCTGGCGGCATGATTCTGGCAACACAAGTACACAATTCGTGAGAATTTGTAAAGGTATGTAAGTCTTGACAAGGTAAATATGGATGAATATATAAATAATCATAAATTAATCAGATAGTGCGATCATTTTATATAATTGAACGATGAAATAGATATTGAACATATTGTCAAAAGATAGACGTAAGAGATCGAATTTAAACCAAGTATTATATATCTAAGATTATATATAATGCAATAATGACAATCAAAAAAGTAAGGATCAGGGAATACGCGCGCGTGGATATCTGATAAGATAAGATTCTGTATTTAAAATGAAATAAAATAAAACTTAACTTGTGGTTCTATAAAAGACTAGGTTTGAAAATGACCCCAATTCCTATAACTTTGCTCTGTACCATCTGTAACACCCCCAAAATCAGGTAGCAGCGGAATGGTAACAATGGGGTGCTACGTCAAAGTACAACAATCAAGATATAGGAAACGACCTTAAATGGACGTTTTAAGATAAGATTTCATCGATGCCATAGCAAAATAATAAGAGTTCATACATTATGTCCCATATGATAATATAAGTCATGGCCACGAGAATGCACATACATTTTTACTAAACAAAAAGGCTTCATAATACCAAAAGATGACTTAAGTTTTTAAAGATAATAAAAGTTGCATTGAATATAGATAAAACACAGAATCCGTCTTCATTGATATCCGCCACGGCTCCCCTCTAATCTTCATACCCTAGGACTTGAAATTACATGCTAAAAGTCAACACAAAGGTTGAGTGAAATCATAGGTTTATCGGTAAAAAGGTGGAGCACAAATCAAAGTAATATAGACTCTGAAACACATTCATATCCAAAACGTTATATATTGCACTAACTCTGACCCCGAACCTTACTAGATTTGTGCCCCAATCAGAATATAAAGCTTGCCAACAACCTAACACCACTCAATGTTAAATGCTCCTTGAACAAACTAGTGTCCCAAGAAAAGGTGGGGATTGTCAGTTCCCCCGAAAGATCTATCCACCCACTCGCGCTTACTACAATACAATTAATGTTCATATAATAAAGGAACTTCACGCAATAAGGTAACTTATGCAATAATATTCAAGTCAGTAATTCTGGAGAGCATACACTTTGTAAACACTTGAAACACTTAGAAAACACTTGTGTCCAATAGTAAAACAAGCACTGTAATTCACCGTAGATTTTGAAAACAACCACGTAGTAAAAGGGGGCTATAACTACACCTCGAGTGATGGTAATCAACAAGTATTCACAATAGAAAAATTGCCGCCGAGGAATCAAAGGCAACCTAATCCAATATAGGTCGTATAATACTTAACACTTTGAGTATTTATAGTCGTACGCCAGCAAACTATCGTTCGGGCTATCATAATTAAGTGGTCATGTAGTGACCGTGTGAGGAGCAAGGACCTTTAAATCGTAATCCAACACTCTCGTCGATACCCACCCCGAAGAGGCCTCATTATGAAACTCCCTATAATATAGTAAACTTTGATTAACTAATCCCACATATAAATCTATCATATACATCACCATCTAAACGTTTTAGTGTAAATCAAATTTATACAGTATAAACGTTTATAAGTATTCGTTTAGTAAAACTGCTTAACTTTCTCGTTTTAAGTCCGTTTCATTCGTTTCTACATCCACACCTTCGTAATTAAACGAGTACAAAATCTAACATTTGCAAAATTTGAGTTTTTTTTATAATGTGATTTTACTGTTCATAACAGTTTTATATTTAATTTTTATAGATTTAGTTACTGTAAATGTCTAACTTATTCGTTTATCTCGTGTTTAGCCGAGTTCTTTTCGAGTAGTTTCTCGGATTTAAAAGGTTTTATCATAGTAATGATG
Source organism: Tanacetum coccineum (assembly GCA_026074375.1). Lineage (NCBI taxonomy): Eukaryota > Viridiplantae > Streptophyta > Magnoliopsida > Asterales > Asteraceae > Tanacetum > Tanacetum coccineum. Next base: position 5,375 of record BQNB010105871.1, on the reverse strand, counting down.
TTTTAAAAATAAAAGTATCTGTGATGAATAGTAAATTTTATAAAATAGTTTATAAAAGTATATATTAACGTAAACTTAAAATCGACGTATCTTTTTCGTATAAATTGGTTTTTCGCGTGTTCATACATTTTGGAATCGTCATTAGGTGTACTATCTCTCTAAGGTGTTAAACCTACTGCCTAAAATCGAAATCCAACAGCCCATATTGAAATCTTTATTGTGCTCATTATTATAACTTTTTTTTCAATACATTTTCAACTTAATAAATACCACAAGTTATCCATACGTATTTATACGTGTGCTTACATTTTTATCAAGTTCATGATCCTATTATATCCATATAACATGTTACAAGTTATAAAATCATGTTTACAAGAAAATCACTTTTACAAGTTAAACAAATCTTAAGTGGTGATTTAGATATATAGAACCAAAAATGTAAACACATAAAAATGATAAAAGTAAAGCCATGAAGTTTATAGATAACCTTATAAGTGATGAATGATGATGAAGAAATATAATCTAACCCTTGTTTAGATTTTAAACCAAGCTTGCAAAATGAAACCCTAATTTTTCTAAAGAACCCAAACTCCTTTAATCTTGCTTCAACACTTGTAAGGCTTAACCGAACCTTCAAACCATCTTAGTAGGTGGTAGATATGTTTGTGAATGCTGTATAAGTGGTAAAAATTTATATGGGTATATGTGTATATAGAGGGTTTTGAGCCGTGAGCTAGAGAGGAGGAAGGAAAAGAGATTTTGTGAACTTTCACCTTAGAAATAATAGTGGTGTTCATCTACTAGCTACTTTCTTATATACAACTTGGACTTAGATGAGATCAAACTAGATTCCATAACACACACCATGAATTTCCTAGGGAAATAGGTCAAGAGTACATGAAAGTCTTGAGAAAAATATCCCAATGTTCCTAAAACTAGAGAACATCCCATGAAATTAAGGAAACATGTTTTCAAGTTAGATATCTTTGTGTTTTCTATCTATATAACCTATATTATATATGTAGAAGAATAATTATGTCAAATTTTTTTAGTATGGTATCAAAGATTGGTATTGTTGAAGCATAGAAAAGTTTTGGTGCTTCCGGGTATGCCTAAATGTATTTAATTCGAAACAAAGCGTTTGATATGCACCAATAAAATATATTATAAAAAAGTTGATTATTACTTTTGTAAAAATCAATATATTGCTTGCTAAACGTAAACATTAATTTCGTTGGTGTCACCGTTTAAGTTAATTGTTGATTTTTTATTTTAGCGCTATTTAACTTTAACTATTAAAATTAAAAGTAAACGCGTACGAGCAAAAAAATTAATTAGTGAAATATATTCCATTGTTTTGAAAGGCTCAAGGCGAACTAAGGCGCAAAGGGCTTATGAAGCCTTAAGGCGAGGCGCAGATCAAAGCACGAGCTTCAAGAATATGAGTCGCATTAAATTGAAGTAAATTATAATAGTTTAGGCGATAATTTATAGATTAATGATGACTTAAATAATACTAAAATAATTAATGTATCTAAAAAAATTAAATAGTTAAACCAAAAATATCAAACAATGTATCAGATTCATGGCATGACGAGATTACGTTATCTCATGTGTAAAATAGAGGGAGAAGTCTGTATGTGCACACACTTGAATTAAACGACCAAACACTCAAATTGATTGATTTATTTAGTTTCTAGGTAGTTTTTCGGTAAACCTCAAGGCTCTGCGCTTTTTGTGAGCCTTCTGCATGTGCAGAGCCTCGATCTGAAAAAAATCCCTAGAGCATGAGCCTTAGAGTCTAGGCGCGCTTTTTAAAACTATAGGTTCATCACACCAAGGAGGTTCAAAAAGCTATCATTAGGATAACCCGACATTGTTTTGGATAGTGAAAGTATATAAAACTTGTGTTTGAGTTTTGCATGTGTGTACAAAATATATGGGAAAGGGTTATTTCTATTGTATTACATAAGGTTTTAAAAAAGTATATTCTTTTTTTTAAAATGACCCTTTCTAACTGTTGAGGGGTTTTAATTTTTTATTTTGATGTTAAGTGGGACATTGGTGGAGTAATTGAAACTCCAACGACTTTGAGTTTTTGCTTAGACCGGTATGATAATGCCGTGTACAGGGCCGGCGTGGGCGATCGCCCAAGGCATCAAACAAATGAGAGGCATCATACTTATGATGTTGTAAACCGGTTTTATGCGATTAAAGATGATGTTTTAAGGGTAAACTAGTCAGCATGTCGAGCCAGGTTTGAAGATAAAACTGGTTTTGATTTTGTGAATTTTTGGCCCAAAAAGGGATGTGTCAACGGAAAAAAAAGGGCGAAAATTTTCGCAGTAACCGATTGGGATTAGTGTTATCTTGTAATAACCCTAACAATTTTTTTTTTTCAAATTAACCATTTCGATCGCGCTTCCATAATAGCGATTTACATTTGTATACGTGTTTGATTTTTATTGGCTAGTAAGAAATTTTTTTTAAAAAAAAATTAAAAAAATGTAGATCGCGCTTATGTAATAGCGATTTACTTTTTTGTATTTTTTTAAATTCGGTAAATAAAAAAAAAGTGCCTTAATATTATTTTAATGTAGATCGCGCCCTTGTAAGAGAGATTCACTTTTTTTTTTTTAAATTTGACAAAAAAAACGTGCCCTAATATTATTTTAATATAGATCGCGCCCTGGTAATAGCGATTCACTTTTTTTAATTTTTTTTAGGTATAAATTTAGGTTTAGGGTATACCATGTTTTTTTTAATTTAAATTAAAAAGCTTGGGCATTTTTGCGTATGTATTTGGATAATCAAATGTTTTATTTAAAATAGTTTATTTGGTTATCTTTGTAGTCTTTGATGAGCTCTACTTAATGAATAAAAATTTACTAAAATTAGTTTTAACATGCATAAGATACGATGGTGCAAAGTTTGTCAGTTGTTCATTTTGTTAGGAAAAAAAATTTGAAAAAGAATTAAACATATAATTTTGCAATTATAAAAGTTGAAATTGAAAGCATAAATACAAAATACAAAATTATTTTCTATAAGACGGACCACATTAAAATAATATTAAGGCATTTTTTTTATTTACCGAATTTAAAAAAAAACAAAAAAAAATACAAAAAGTAAATCGCTATTACATAAGCGCGATCTACATTTAAAATTTTTTTTTTTAAAAAATAATAATAATAATAATAATAATATCGCCTTTGACGCAAAAGAGTGAAGGCCCAGATAGTATCTCCGCCCCCCTCTAATTTGTTGTAAATTCTATTATTATAATGAAGTGATGATTTAATTAAAAAAAAGTAAAAAATAATTATAAATGTGATCTTATTATTTTTTTTTTGTAAAACTAACTGCAAATATCGATCCCTTTGTTTAAACATCTTTTGGCAAAAATCATCCCTGTGTGTTTTGAATGATATAATTATCCTTCATAATTCGTGGTGAGGGATGATATTTGCCGAACATTTCAGCGCTCAGGAATGATTATTGCCAATAGTATCGGTTAAGGATAATTAGTGCTAAAAAGTACAAACCACAGGGACGATTTTTGCAGTTTACTCTTGTTTAATTATAAATCATTTTTTCTACTTTTTTAAGTTTCAGTTAAAATTCATTTAATGAATACGTTACAAAAAATAAATTTTGAAAATAATGCAAATAGTAATAGTAATAGTCTTATATGTCTAATATTCCAATGTTAAAAATATTAGTTTTATAGATATATAGTACTGTAATTAGCTAAATGTACTTAGTTTTAACGTCATTTAAGTTTGTAAAAGTGCCAAGTGTATTGAGTTATGCGTGTATGTTATACGCGGCATCGTGTCAATCTTTACTCAATAACGTTTATAGTTGCAATTAAAAAAAACTTATAATACTCGTTAACCGGACAGCTAAGGGTCTATAACGCCCAACCACATTGCAACTATAACATGCATAACGTCTCCATAGGGGAAAGGATGTGCCTATAACATG